>PVJA010027644.1:0-28369 GCA_004027025.1 Myocastor coypus | reverse complement strand
GTTTATGTAACATTATGTTAGACGTTGCAGCCATGATAATAGGACAAGCAAACAAAATAAATGTTATCCAGATAGGAAGGGAAAAAGCAAAACTACCTGCTATGACAGACTATGTAATCCTGAAAAACGTTAGCATAGATGCATGCAGTGTGCTGCATGCATAAACAGCTGTCAAGAATAAGTGACAAATAAAGTAGAAAGATGCAAGATCAATGTATAAATCAGTTGTATTCTTATATATTAGCAATGAACAATGTAATAATAAAACTAGGGCTGACGAGACAGCTCAGCCGAATGAAGCGCCTGCTTAGGTAGGTGTAGCTAAGTGCAGGGAGTGTGTTCAACCAGGCGCCATATGCCATGTCAGCCCTGCTCCCGGGGTGGGCTGAGCCAGCCAGAGTCCAGGCATGGTGGCATACAGGTTTAATCTAAGTGCTATGGGAGGCTGAAAGCAGGAGGATTACCACGAGTACGAGCTGTGCAGTGAGACCTTGTAGCAACCAAATTCATAAAATAAATAAATAAAGTTAAAATTAAGAAAATAGTCCAAAACTGGGTATGTGATTCACAAATAGGATACCAGGACTCTGGAATGCTGAGGCAGGAGAATGACAACTTAAAGCCTGGCCTTGACAATTAGCAACTTAACAAGATCCTCTCTCCCATATTAATGAGAATAATAACAATAGTAGTAATGAACATAATAATAATAGGGTTAATAAAAGGAGTAGTAATTTAACTCCATAGGAAGAACTTGAGTTGAGCATCGCACACACACACACACACACACACACACACACAGAGAGAAAGAGAGAGACAGAGACAAAGACAGAGAGAAAATTTTACAATAGCTCCAGTAAAAGTGACTAAAATATTTAAAAAGTAGATATAATAAAAATAATATGATAAGGCCAGTGGCCAGATGGCTCAGGGGACTAAAACACCTTCTGAGGTAGAGTCGGCTGCCACGGTTTCACCCATGGTGTGCTGTGCCATGCTGGGCCCTCCCCGGGGGCAGGCTGAGATAGAGATTGAGACCAGGTGTGGTGGTGCACACCTCTAATCCCAGCTTTTGGGAGGCTGAGCACAGGAGGAGCACTAAGAGTCCCAACTACATAGTGAGACCCTGTAGACCCTGTACTAAATACAGAAGTATGATAATAAGAGCTATGAAACATTTTTAAAGAAATAACACATCAAGTAAATTAAGAGGTACTTAATATTTGTGTACTAAAAGAATCAGTGTCCTCAAAGCCACAGTGCCTACAAACATGACCAAGAATCCTCTTGTGATTCCTTTGGCTTTTTTGGAAATGAAGAGAAATGAATCTCAAAATGGATGTTGAAAACCAATTGGTCTAGAATAAAGAAAACAATATTATGAGAAAGAACAAAATTCTAAGTTTAAAACTTACTAAAACGGTGTGCCTAGCAAGAGAGTAAGATACAAACATAGGACAGATCTTTAGACTAAAACGAAATAGAATTGATTTTGGAAAAATATTCCATAATTCTTTGGTTAATTGGTTTTCAAACATAGTGCCAAACCTTTCAAATCGAATAAATGATCTTTACAGTAGATGCTGCTATATTTTACATATTAACATGAAAAATGAACAGCCCCAAACCAACAAACACCACAAAATTTTTTGAAAAGACCTCAAATTATATGTTAAAGCATATTAAATTTTAACCCAGAATGGATAGTATAAGAATAAAAATTGAAACTATACACTTATAAAAAGTAGATAGTAAAGAAACTAATAACTACAAGTCTTTATGACTTTGTTTTATGCAGTGATTTTTATATCAATATTTTATCATTTGATTTCATCAAATTTAACTTTTTCTGGGTTTTTTTTTCCAACCAAGAGAAAGGGACAGATTAATATCAGAATATGTAGTTAATTTGCATAACAAAAGAAAACAAATTTTTAATATTTAAAATGATGAAAATTTGTGCAGATATTTCAGTACTCACATTGTCTTCAAGAAAATAAAACATATGAATGCATTTACAACATAATCAATGAAATGCAAATTGATATTAGAATAGGATAGATCAGTAACTATCAGAAATACTAGTAAAACCTGGCATTGCCAAATGAGGATAAGAATTCAGAGCAAATAAAAGGTTCATTTCAAAGGGCTAAGAAACAATAAGAGGAGCAGCCAATTAGGAAAAGTGTTCATGAATTTCTCATAAGGTTAAAAATGTGCATGAATCCATTCTTAGACATGTACTCAACAAAGCCAAAGAAACTCCACAGGGTCACCCATATTTCTACATCGGCATGGTATTCATGGTCAATCACCACCAGAAATGGATCCAACTTCTTCTCAATTTTGAATGAAAACTTAATGCTATATGTTTATGAAATAAAATCTTAAAGATCATGCGAATGAATCAATGGCATGATACTGAGTAAAAGCAGCAGCTATCTATATCTTACATGCCCTGATTTTGTCTAATATTGTGCAAAATATAGCATTCTAGAAATAAAAAGAAATGGCTCAGAGCTTGGCTTGAGAGGGGTCAACCGACTATAAAAAGACATACAGAGATTTTTTTAGAAATGACTATAGTCCCTCTGTGGTAGCCTTAGTGGTGGCAATGCAGCTGTTTATATTTATTTGTTTTCCAAAATTGATAGAGCAGTGTGTCAAAACAATGCTAATCATATTGTAAGTCAATTAATTTTCTAAAGTTTGCCTAAAACTACCTCTGTGTAAAGTTCATTGCATCTTAATATAAAAAAGAACTTTGAATTGAAATTTTAGTTTTACTTCCCCACAATTAGTTTTATAAGAAATTGACAAATAAGGCCTCTTCAAAAAAAAAAAAATCTGAAATCCTTAACACCATGAAACTGTAATCTTAAATATATCCCCCTACTACAGCTCTTTTCGCTTCTATCATGAAGTCTGTTTCTTTCTAAAATACTCTTTCTCCTGTTTTAAAAAATATTTTATTATTTTAATAAGAAATAACAATATGACAGTTTCAAAACATGTTATTAGTATATTCACAGTAAGTGATACAATGCATATTGTTATCCTCATAGTAGTTATACAGAGCACACGGTGTAGACATGATAAATTTTCTAATTGATAGTGGTAAAAAAAATTCTTCTCTTTGAACTAAGGGAAAGTAGTTACATATATAACCCAATGTTCTATAATTGCAGTGGATTACTGGTGAAGCTTAAGTGTTGGAAGCTGTTGATTTAAACCTTTTACAGATTAGTATACTAATATAGCTTCACATTTTATGCCTCGTAGTTAAACTTTTCTGCTTGGTGGTTAAGGGCAAATTAAAGCTTGCTCTCTACTTAAACTTCATTTCAGGTTCAATATCCAGAAGCATCAGATCAAAAGTTAAGATGTCCGGCAGGACAAAATACAAAATGTTACTTCTTCAAAAACTGTTTTCCAGGAATATATGTTCTTTGTGTTTAGGGACATTTTCACATGTTGGTGGTGGTCTTCAAGCTGACATCTATGTCTGCAATTATTGCAGGGATCTCTGTTCCCTGCTTCGGTTTAATGGTTGCACTTTCAGTACTCAGTTTCATCAAAGATGACCTCATGTTCATCTGAGGTGTGTCATCACCTCTCTTTTCCAAATGTGAATAGAATCAAATAACTCAGTCATGTAGAATTAAGTATAGGAATGACTCCTCAAGGTGTATCGTTTCCATTGTAACCATTTCTGATCAATTGTATCTACTGAAATCCACTCAGTCACTGGCTGCAAGTTACCCAGATATGCGAAACTAAGCAAATATATTTCTATAACCAATGAACTATTTTCTACTTCATTTTTATTGCTTAACATTGCTTGCCTACGTTTACTAGGTGAAGACCTCATAGCCTTTACTGACTTTAGCTGTTGGCTGCTTCATGAATAAGTTTCATGAATCCTTTGTTTGCCCAAAGTTTGCTAAATTTAACCCTCTGAACATTTAACACTTCAAAAAACTGACTTGCAAGGACCACAAAGTAATTACTAAAATCAACTTACTAAAAGAGCAGTTAGCAGATTAGTAAAGTTTTGTGTATATCTATGGATGATTGATGCATAGACTATAAACTGAAGAGAAAAGAAACCCGGGTGTGTGTGGTACCAACCAATCGTCTTGTAGCCTAGAGGAACTAACAAGGGAAAGAAGAAGAAAATATTCTATTTTCTATTTTGTAGCTCGAGGCTTTGCCATTGACTGTGGACATTTGTCTCCAGTTCATCAAACAGTTCTACTTTCTGACATGAACTTCACTGGACTCTGCATTGAGCTCCAAATCTTCAAGCTTTGACTGGATCCTCTATTTCTGCGGCACATGCTCAGACATTCTGCATTCTCCCCACTCTGATTCCAGACAGCCATGCTATACAGGTAGATAGATGGAGAGAGAGAGAGAGAGAGAGAGAGACAGAGACAGAGACAGAGACAGAGACAGACAGACAGATATACAAATAGATACAGAGGCAGAACTGATCTTCTAGTAAACTGTGATTGGTGCATATTTCTGGACAAATGAAGAAATGTATTCACACCTTTGCTATATTGTTGCCTGACCACGTGGTCCAGAAACATTTGAAATTGATTCATAGAAAGAATTTGCAAAGTTTTCAATGCAAAGTTGTCAAAAAAAAAAAAAAAAAACAGAATTGGACCTGAGATAGACAGAAAATTAAAAAATTAAAATCACTGCTCAGAACAGAATGCTGACAGAATGCAGACTATAAAGTTTTACAGAGGTTTCAGTTGGGTAGAAGGATTCCACGGGATGGTGACTAGAAACTGTTTGTATTGTTCTTTGGTAGAAATTTAACAACAGTTTCATCATGTCCTGAGACATTCCATGAGACTACTATCAATAGTAATGGACTAAAAATCTAACAGAGTAAATTTCAAGGTCATCTAACATTCAGCTGTAACATGGACTCATTGCTGCTGTTAGCCAGGCTTATGCTGAAAATCAGAAGTTAAAAGCCAGTTTGCAAAGTATTCCTTTTCCCAAGGAAAGAATGACTGAAAAGATTTGAACAAAAGAGAGATTTATTACTAAGAATATTAACACTAAATTGGAGCCAAGGAATATAGGACCATAAAAGTTATGCCTTAAAGGCATGTGATGACTCAGAAAGGCCTCTCAACTTATAGGTTCAAATTTTCAAAGGTGCCAGACTTTTCTCTAAGAGAACAGCCTCAGGGAGCCATGGTCAAAAATGGCGACTGTCTGGGAAACTTGTTCCACAGGATTCCGTTCATAGTGCTCAGCCAATCAGACACTGCAAGACCTCTGCAGCCTTGATATGGAGCGTCCCAGCTCCTGCTTGAGCTAATAATGGCAGATAATTGTGTGGTCCTCGTGATACTGATTTTACTGGCATTCAGAATAGAAAAATTGTGGAGCCAGGAAGACTCCCACTGTTATTTCAGAGAAAGGAGGCCAGTTGACCGAGAGGACACTGAAAGTAAAGTCATGGGCATAGTGAAGAAGCAAGTGTAAAGTCTGAGGAAATCTGAAAAGAGGGAGCAAAGCCAGCCCAAGAAAGAAACCCCAGTGGCTTCACCCACTGGTACTGCTATAGGAGTGGAGCCACCTAAGCCACTTGGAGTCTACATGTTGCCACTACTTTCTGGATATAGAGTTATGATATTAATACTTTCCCTTCTGGGATTTGACCGTGATTTGATCCCATTGGTTCCTATCACCCTACTTCTCCCTTCTGGAACGTGAATATGTGTCCTTTGCTGGGTAGGTTAGAAGGGTTTAAGTTTGGTTTAATTTTGCAAAGGGCTCACAGCTAAGAGTTTGTCCTAGTTCTCTGAAAGGACTTTTAGGCTTGGAAGTTTCAAGAGTATTAGAATTATTAGCACTCTGGCCACTCTGAGGAAGGAATAAGCAGATTTCATGAAGAAATGTGCATGACTATTTTAGGAACTATTGGTAGAATGTTCTGATTTATATCTAGTTGTCTTCTCAAAACCTCACAAACTCACAGGTTGACTCATGAATTGGATTTTTGATTGGATTATGCGGTCCTTCTAGCTGACTTGCTTTTAGAAGCTTGGGTCTATTTGGGAAAAAAAATAGGTCACTGGGAGCTTGGCCTGGAAGAGTTGAACTTGCTGACCAGTTCCTCCTGTGACTCTGTCTGTTCCCGGCCATCATGAACTAAGCAGCATTCCTCGCACTGTTACAGCTGGTGTGGCTGCCCATCTACGTGCCAGCTGACCATGGATGGAAATGTGAGCCCAACTGAACCTCTCCTCCTTAGGCTTGTTGTATGAGGTGTGTTTGCCCAGCAGCAAGGAAAGTGACTAACACATATACTTACTCAAATGTGTGTACTTTTAATATTATCTCCAGATCAGATAACCTGTCTGAGCTTCTCATCTATATAGCAAGCCGCCTATTTTTGTATAATCTACCTATAATTAAAACTCATTGTATTGAAATAGAAATCATTATTTTTCTCACCTTGCTCAAATTTGCTTATCATTATTTGTTTCTTATCACTTAAAATCAGGTCAATTGTCTAAATCAGACATTCTTATGCCCTGTTTTTTTTTTTTTTTTTTTTTTTTTTTTTTTTTTTTTTTTTTTTTTTTTTTTTTTTTTTTTTTTTTTTTTTTTTTTTTTAACTTTCCTGATATGTACTCAGAGCAAATTTGCATTTGATGAAGGCATAAAATATATTTGAGAAGGAAAGAAGAAAAGAAAAGAAGAATGAAAGAAAGAAGAAAGGAAGAAAGGAAGGAAGGAAGGGAGGGAGGGAGGGAGGGAAGGAGGGAGGGAGGGAAGGAGGGAGGGAGGAAGGAAGAGAATAACAGGGGAAGGTAGGGAGGAAGGAAGGAAAGAAAATGGAAGGAGAGAGAGAGAGAGATGGGAGGAGAAGGAGATGGAGAGGGAGGTGAGAGAGAATTATGCTTCTGGGATTACAACAAATGTCTGAATGGTACTAAAGGTACTCTATGCCTCCAGTGAAACAACATAAAATATTAAAGCAACTTTTAGAAGCCAAATTGCAAGTAAGTGCAGAATTTGGGTATTGGGTAAGTTACTCTCCTTCTGAGACCCACAATTTAAATATTTTTAGAGCAATTAAATTAGATTGATTGAGGCAAAAATGTCATAAACTCTTCCATGTTTACCTCCTTAAATTTTATGACCTACATCCGGATCTTATTTATATTTCTTATATGTCTGTACTTATGAATTCATAATTGTTTGTACTCTCAAAGGCACTTCATTTCTCTATGTTTTATGCCTGGCTTTGCTAAATCAATTAAGTTCAATTGAATTTAGCTAAATAAGTCACAAAACTAAACCCAGAAGACCACATTAACAAAGACATAGTGCGGTCCTCACTTCCAATGAATATTTAGTAGCACTCATATTTTCTCAATCTGAAAGCTTGCTTGATTTATTATTTAAGTCTGTAAACGGAACAAAGTGGATTAGCCTTAAAACAATAGCTGCCATGATCTGAAGAGTAGGAAATATAATAAACTGAAAATAGTGGTTTTCGTGAGAGCCATCCTGGCTACTGATAAATCAAATGTAAATAGAAGTATGGGGGGTGACAACCCTCCCTGTCTCAACCCTCTACCTTGTCCCTCTTTCTCTAGAGTTGAACTTGTACTTAGAAACTGAACCAGAGCTATACGTCACTTGATTTTGCAGAACAATGAACATGGCTACTATTCTGGTCTTTTGAACAATATCATTACAGTATTTGAGGCTATTTTAATGCTTCTATTGCTTCATAAACACCAAGTTTCCCAGAAGAATTGGTCAATAAACCTGGCAAAGTGATGCAGGTCAAAGAATAAAAAATCTAATTGGACCACAAGGGAAGTGTGGTACAGCTGGTGGTTATTACCACTTATATGTACAGTTGGTCAAAGTTTGTAAGTTCTCATATTCAGGGCTACATCTTGATGTTTCTTCATTTATAGACTAATGGTATATCATTTTTTCCTTCAGATAATATTTTAAAAATCATACACGTAAAAATTTTCAGTGTGGGGTGGGGAAACCAGATTTGTTTTCTTGACAGTTAAGAAATGGTGAGTAATAGTTCCTGGATGATTCAAGGACTAACTTAAATCATTAAGTTCTTACTTGTTCTAGACTTAGAGTTCACACTTGTATTTTCCATGAGCATCATGGAACTATTCCATAAATTTTATTTGCATGGATCAATTAATTTAATCATCTTCTATGGATAGGTATTATATTTCCTCTACCAACATATAAGATATTATGTAAGTTAGCTGAGAAGAAAAACATGTGTAAATTGTACAAATGTGGTTTCTGATCCCTGAAAGACTGAAAAGAAAACAAAAATTTTGTTGATGTAGGTAAAAATCATGCATCTATAAAACTGAAATACAGCTATAATTATTTTTAAATATTCTTCAGATATGCCACATTTATAATCCACTTCTGAGTCACATTTCCAAGCAGATTTATCACAGGAACTGAGGATATCCTTTCTAGTAAAGTGAGAATTTGGGCTAGGATGTTTATTTTAAAGTTCACAAATCAATCAAAAGCTAGTAGTGCTGTCCTCTTACTGCCACTTTACTTACTCCCTTCTTTGAGATTCTTGCTTAGTATTGTCTAACTCACAAGTTCAACAATGCCAGCCTGTGCCAATCTTTAAACTAGGTATTAGCTAGTGTTGTTATTTAAATAACCTTCCATACTTCTGTTGTTCATTCCACAAATTTTGAACCTTATTATTTGCTTCTCCAAAAGGCATAGATGATAATAACTAATAATGTCATTATTATCTTACAAATCCCACTACATTTAAGATAACACTAAGCAGTTTATGCGTTCTGATATAGTCTATTAGGCTACATAGATCATGTTCACACAGTCGTTACAGTACAGGGTGTACAAAGACTGTCAGACAAAGGAGCCATGCTGTTAACAATTTCTAATTAAATCCATTTATTATACCTGCTTCGATATTCAATACTCTGGAAGGAGACTTTATCTCAGCCTACTTCACTGGTCTTGTTTCTGTTACACTTCTGCAACCTGATGCTATTAACATAAGATGTGAGGCAGTTGGTTAGTCCAGCCCTATAAAATTACCTATGTTCATACAACAAATTCTTGCATGTTTAACTCAGAATTGTTCTAATCTAGGTATCACTTGCTCCCTTAGCAAACAGACCTCTATAGCAAGTAGCATAAAAAGGACTTTGTACAATAATTCTGGCTAAGAATTTAGATAAATGTTCAGAGGCCACAGGTAATAGAACAAATCTTCAGCCCATGATTTTCATGAGATTTTTTTTTTTTTTTGTAAAATACAGAACAAAGTATGCTCCACTTGGAATGCTAATTTGCTTGGTGAGTGGACTTTTATTGACCCACTCTGAATATTCTGTGAACATTTTAATTATGGTGGCTCAAATCTTTAGGAAAGTCATATTATTCCTAGTGGAATTAAGCTATTAAATGTGTCTACCTTTCAGTACATAATTCCTACTGAATTCCTAATTCCTAGTGATTTCTAGCATTTGGGAGAATGAAGAAACAGAAAAATGTTAATGACAGTATATAAGGTTTCAATTAAATGAAATGACTGACTCCTACATCTCTATTGGCCAGCATTGTGTAGTGTCCACAGTAACAGGCATCCTTAATATTGCTAAGCACTTATATTTTATGGTAGATGTTCTTATCAAACTCACATGGATAATCAAACACAATAATGTATAGGGTATAAACTGAAAAAGTTACAATGTTATGGATTAAAAATATCATTCAAGAATATCAGTGATCATACAGATATATCAAACATTGTACAAGATTATGTAACTGAGAAATATGGTAATTTATAACATTTTTCTGCCCAAATCATTAATGCTTCTGGAATTTTTATTAAAGAAAAGAAAAATAAGGAAGGAAGGAAGGAAGGAAGGAAGGAAGGAAGGAAGGAAGGAAGGAAAGAAAGGGAAGGGAAGGGAAGGGAAGGGAAGGGAAGGGAAGGGAAGGGAAGGGAAGAGAAGAGTTTGGATTTCTCAGGTGTTAAAGGTTGTGATGTGGATCTCAAGGTCTGTCAAAATATATACATGTTCTCTAATAATAACTTGATATATGCATACATATCTCAGAGTTCATTTAGAAGGATTACATCATCCTAGATGCACACAACAATCTTTACATTAAGGCAAGTGTTAATATCATTGTACAGATAAGAAGCCATGGCTCAATTATACTTTTTTTTTTCCCAGAATCCTCTTCCATGATCATCCTTTATACCATTTTCACTACCTCCTGAAGACTGTGACTCGAGGTTAAAGTTATTCTTCAAATTCTAGAGGCCATCTGGGTGTGAGAAAGTTGACTGGCTCACTACTAGTATGATTCCAAAAATGAATAATTCTCACAGGAATTTCATCTAAATTATTCATTCAAACATATTATGCCTATTATATCTTCTTTTATTTTGGTTCAGATGAAATAATCTGAAATACACAGCTATGGTCCCTACAGTTGTTCATAATGAAGTCCTTATTATGATTGATTGTTCCAACAGTATTTTACTATTTATCTCTTACACGGTTCCACATTTGCATGATTCAATTCCATGCTAATATTGAATGTTTTCTATAATCCCTCCACCTATGCTGTGGAGATTTATTGCTTACATGGCCTCAAGGCATAGAAGCAGGGTGTAAGCTTAAAGCTCATATTAACCCATGCTTCCTTAGGAAAATATTTTGTCTTTAAAGAACTATTCTAGTTGTTGTTAGTCTAATTCAAGGGGAGACTTCCCCATCATGAATTATTCTATGGGGAGAAAAATGAGTTAGTTAAGTAATGTTCTCTTGCAGTCATTTTTTGGTGAAATTAAATGAACTGAATTGCCCAAAATGAACATTCTAGATTATTTGGTCAGCAAGCCAGTTGGGATATTTAGGAGATACCTTCACCTCTACCCTATTATCTCTCCAGAAGAAGATGTAATTAATTTCAGCTCCCCATGGGACAGGAGGCATAGGGTACCTCATGAGCCTCAAGTTGTCCAGGGACTCTGCCACTGGTATTCCCAAATAATCTCTCAATAGCTAGCATGAAAATGCTTCCATTCTTGAGAAGAAATATTTGTGTGAATAGTGCTTTAAAAAGTCATCATGTCCATGAGTTGCACTCTGAGCAACTACTATGAAGACAACAATATGCATTGTATTAATTATTGTGGTTGGCCTACTAGATACTATACATATATATAGTATTATATGTATATAATAAATAAAAATAAAAGATATATATATATATATATATATATATATATATCTTTTGACAATGAAGTAAAGCAAAAAATTTAATAGACCATAGTTATAACAAGTAATTTAGTATCAACCTCATAAGGCAAAATTACAAAAGATAAAATTATTTAATAAAACAAGAATAAGAGTTTTAAATCTAAAAAAAAAAAAATTCTGCCCTTTTGAGACTAAGGACCTTTGTTTTCTTCACTAAGAAGACTGCTTTCTCACGCTTGTAACTTAAATGAAGAATAAAAGGGAAGTAACAACCCTTCGCTAGAGAACTAGTGCCCTGTTACACCGATAGAATACACACGTATTCTATACCACATAATGCTTTGGGAGCTCTTTTCTGAGTTGCAACTTAAAAATTATATTTATATCCAGGCACACTGAATGATTCAGAAACAGTTTGCACTAAGTCATGCATTTCCTCTTATATCTAATATACAATTACTGTATTAAATATTAAGGAAAGAAACTTCATTGCAAACTATAATGTTTTTTCTTTGCTTTTCTATGATAGTATATCAGTTTATTTTTTATTTAAATTTTTAATATTTTTATTTTTAAAGAGCACAAAATAGTATTAAAACAGAAATTAGAGTGGTGTGATACAGAATTTCATTTAACAAAATAATATAAATTTCACAGTATTTGTTGTACACGCATATATTGCCTGATATATGCATGTAAAAGTGAAGGAAGAAAGAAAAGCAGAAAGAAATATATACAAAACTAAGAAGAGAAAAAGGTGATTAAAAAATGAAACAAAGCAAAATAAACATTACCTACTCTTTTCAACAGAGCAGCAGAAATACAGTCCAGCTGTCCAAACCAACCGGGTTACATCCATAGAAATATCTTTTTGTCCCGCTCCCTCTCCTGTCCTTGTCCTCAGCTCCGTAATTCCTTCCTTTTGATCAGGTTCATTCTCTTTTCCCAGTGCCTACTGTCCCCTTCATATTTTCCTTTCTCTTTCAGGTTCTCACACTAAGGAATCATAGTGGTTTAATTAATTGAAAAGAATTGTTTTCATTTCAGCAAACTGCACAGCTTTTTTTTTTAATTCCTTCTTTCAATTGTAGAGCAGTGTGTTACTTTTCGTTGAGAAACATAAGCTCCCAATGAGGAACATTTAAAACAACTTAATTATAAAATATTTATCTCATTTCCATCTCACAAAAAAATATTCCTATAATTTAAAACAAACAATTTTGCAATATTATGATATAATAATTTGAGTGTAAAAATGTATTGTCTTTCTAACTAGATGTTTTCTCTTATAGCTATTTTATTTTTTTGTACTGCATCTTAATTTTTGAAACAGAATACTAACCCAAATAACAAAATCTTAAATGTGTAGGTTTGTGGTACACTACTGATGTTCAATTTTGTACTCTAAAATGCAACATAAAATTTTCATGACTGCTTCATGATTCCTATGTAATTAATCATCATTTCCATTTAAATCATTCAATAATTAAAAAAGGAAAATACAACAGTGGTCAGATCTGAGTTGTGAAATAAATCATTTTTCCTGTTTTGTTTTGTTTCTTGTCTGCAGTTTTTAATTAATTTAATACTTGCTGTTGAAGAACAAAAATAAATTTCCTTTACATCCAAATGGGGGATTTAGGAAGTTTCAATGAAGAAAAGCTTTTCTTTTCCCAGTTATTATTAACCAATTGATAAGAAAGTTATTGTCCAATTTAGGGTTTTTAGGAGGAGAGCCCTACAGAAGATTTAAGAAGACACCAGATGGCATTAACTATCTTAATATAGAGGAGACAATCATTTGAACTCCAAGGTTCTGATTTTCTCAATTAGTTCTCTAATACATATGTTAACAAACGTGTATCCTTCTGTATAATTACCCTATTCTTTTTACTTGGTAAAACTGTCCTTTCCATGCTACTTATGACATCTGGGGCTTGGAAAATAGCACCTGTAGTTCAAAAATAATACATAGTTCTGTCCGAAGTATCACATAATTTAAGTTTAATGAGCCCAGATTTAAATTGAAGAAAGTGAGGCAGATAGATGTCTTTGCAATAGTTTACCCAAGGTTCTCTCCAAATAAACCACAGAATTTAATTCAGGCTTCCACTCTCCTTCCAAGATCATCACCTGGCCCAGCTTCAGAGGGATTGCACCTGGAGCCAAAGGAGAAGGCAGCTCCACTCCACGAAACCCCATACCCTCTGCTTCTGTGGCGCTGTAGAACGCTTCTCAGTGGACTCCAGTGGCCTGCAGCTTAATGCGGCAAGTAAATTGGTCATGGAGCATACTGACAGGGAAGCTGTAACCCAGACTTACCTCATCCCTGTGAACTCTTCCTTGAACAGACAGCTAGGTTCTTCAAAGGAGGAAGCCAGTGATTTTAGCTTGCATTGTCAATGCTCTTTTGGACTCAACACGGAATAATATGAAAGTAAGAAAGCTGATCTGTCTCTCGGATTCATTTTCATACAATCTGACTTTACCCACAATCAATGACAGTTCATATTCATATTTCACCAGGCACTGGCAAAAATGAAAGTTGTTTCACCTCCATAGACCGTTATGGGAGGGGCTAAATTCCCTACTTTAGATCCCTGATGATTTAGCATGAAGCTGGGGCTGAAGGCCTAAGGCCCCAGGGAAATTTGATTATCCTTTGATAACTGAGATTTCTTGACATTCCTGTAATAGCTGAGAGACCTCTCTTGCTCTCAGGATAAAGTTCCATTGTTTAATCTCCCAGGGGAGTCTCCTACTGCCTTAAGTGTAGGCCACCCACTCCTCCAGACAGCACCAAGTAACATTATCATGGGGACAAAGGGGGGAAAGAAAAAAAGTGAATGGCATCATTGTCTTAAATAAAGCCTCATATAAAAATATTAGCAGCTAAGTGCTTGTGTGTTTACAGAATAAAATAATCTTTCCAGGAAATTATATGATATGAAAAGGGGAAACACTGCCTTTATTGTTTTATCATTTAATATAGTTTAGTGCCAAGAATTTTGCTTCTGGAACATACATTCTAAATATTTGCATGTATTCTCTCCCTACTAAGGTGTCACTTATATATTTTTGAAATCATATTGTATCCAAACTTAATAACATTAATATATTCTAAGGTACTTAGTATCTCTTGTTGAATTTTTATATTACTCAATATCAATCAGCGAGATGAGTTTTACATATTGTGTGAAGATTAATGCTTTTCTCACTAGTTATTTGTATCAACCAGAGCTTATTCATAATTTTTGAGGCAAGGGATTTGTATGGATTCCCACATGATGGGAAAGATGCACGTCCAAAGACAGCAGGAGGAAGGGACCCTCTTCGGGTATCAACCGCAATAGTAGGCTCTATGGGAAAGCAAATGTCATTATACTAAATTTCACCTTACCAAAAACCTAGCGAATTTAATTGTATAAGAAAAATCCAGATGCAGAAAGGGCTAGCTGATATGGAATGAGGAAAGGAAGCAAACATATGCCTTTAAATAAATCCCTATGCACTGGTGTTCGTGTTGTTCTGCACTTTTCGCCTCTCAGGTGCCTTTCACATGCTTCTCCATGCCTGAGAGGGTGATTCCAGTCTCCAATATGACCTACTCTCCAGCTCACCTGAAGATTTTCCAAAACAAAATTTAATCATATACAACTATTTTTAGGTGCACGTTTCTCTTCATTTTCAACAGCAATTTATTTGAAAAAAAAAAGTTTCACATTTCTTTACACTGCTATTTCATTCTACTGTGACCACTTAACAATGTGTTTCATATTTTACCAGGTCAAGGTTTAGAATTTGGGGAAGAGTTTGCAATCAAAAAATGGATCTCATTCTAATCTCCAGTAGATTTTACTTCATTATAGGTGTATCCATGGAGCTTGACATCTCTGACAAAGATTCCAGTAGTTTTGTTTTCCCAAAACTCCAATCATTCAAGTTGCTGCCCTGTACATCTCACTCTGCCTATTTATTTTTGCATGCAAGTACTGAAATTGGCAGTTAAAGAATTCAGTGACAAATAAGTGATGACAAGGCTGACGACATCAAAATCATCCTCATAAAAATCAGATCCACAATAGGACTTTGTGATAAATAGAGAGATTGATATCAACAACAAATACTGGCTAGCCAAATGAAAATTTATAGCCCCATAGAAGAATGGGTATCAGTCGTTCAGAAATTGCCACGGTAGAAACCATGAGGAATAAGAAGGAGTCTGCCAAAACTGATATAACAATAGTCTTACAGAAGATAGGCAGGGTGATCAGACATAATATGGACCAGTTGGAGGATGACAAGTCAAAATCTATACTACAATACAAAATATACTTTTCTATGCATGTACATAAAGAAATAAGTCAGATCTTAAATATCTGTGTGGATAAACAATAAAAAGACAAACAGAGTAGTTTCCCCTTACCTGCTCATCGTAGAGATGACATATGAGGAGCGTGTGTGGATGCCTAAAGTCATGAGTACTAACAAATTCATGTACATTATACATGTATGTATATACACATATGTATATTATACATGTAACTTGTAAACACAGAAAGGTCAGCAACAATGACTAGCAAAGTTGAATAACCATGACAATGTATTAATATAAAACATGTGAATGCTGTGTCTTTCTCTCAAAATATCTTATTGTACTGGGCTTCCTATTCATGTGATGATGTCAGGTGACACCATGCCTGCAGGGCGAGGTCAGGGGAGGTAAGCTAGGCACTGTTATGTCACATTAGGATACTATTGACCTTTCAGTATACATGCAAAGGGGGGGCATGGGCTCATAGCAAAGCCCTTCAGCCATGGAAAAGTAAAACCAGCATAATTGATGTTGTGGGGGAAAAAGTCTTTCCATAGACTATTTCTGAGACCAGAGTTTACAGTTTAGAAGATCTGAAGACTCATAAGACAAAAGTAAAAAATAAAACAAAACAAATCCCTGCTTGGCAGTAAAGGGGCGGGAGGGAATAGGTCAGTTGCAACTGAAACAAAAGAACATTTATGTAAGGGTAATTACAAAAAAAAAATGAACAGTACAATGAAAGAGTTTCAAAACAGGCTAGTAGAACAGTTAAAATAGTTGACCTTTATTTTTTCTCTTTAAAATAAAAAGAATAAATACAACCTATAACCGCAGAAATTATAGAATTAAAATGTAGACAACACAGGGAGAAAAAAGACAATAGAAAATGTTCTACACTAGTAGGATAGTTGTTATATCTCAGAGATAATTTAACATAGCTGTTGTTTAGATCTATATATCTTAATTTGATGACATTTAATACCATTAACTACCTGCCAAAGGAAGGAAAACACGTAGACTATTTGTTCAAGAAAATAAAAAGAAAAGTATCTATCAGAAAAAAATGAAATTAATACTAAAATATACATAGTGCAAAGAAGCTAAGAGTTTATCAAGTGTATTCTGAAGAAAGTTATTCTGATTTGCAAAATGTACTTGGAAAATTTCAGCATTTGTATGAACTACTTCTTCAAAAACTAAGAGTATTTTAATGTGATATAGTGATATGCATTCAAACTTTAGAAAACTATTTAATGGCCTCTCTTTCCCTTTCTCTTTGTCTCTTGGTCTGTCTCTGTCTTTGTTTCTGTGGTTCTGAGACTGTTTCTGTCTCCCGGTCTCTTTCTGTTCCTCTCTCTTTCTCTGTCTGTGTCTGTCTATCTGCCTCAATCTCTCTGGCTCCCCTCCCACCCCATATCCACATTTGTTTTATGATCACGTCCATGTTCTTCACTGTACCTGTGTGCTAGGCTCTATGTTACGATGATGAAGTATTTAGAAAAGCTGAAGAAAAAAGTTCTCTGACATGATAAGATTGTCTATTCATTCACTGATTCATGGATTATTCATTAAAAATGAAAATAAACTTTACATGTAGGCAACAGGGGTTTGGGAAATTTTACAAATGATAAGTTAATAGAAAGAAAGGAAAGTTAGTTTGGAGCTATGTAAGCAAAACTTCAGAAGGCTGGTTGGATATTTATGGAACTGAGAACCAGCAGAAAATTGGAGAATATTTTATGCAGTTTACATAGATTATTAAATATATCAGAAATGAACAATTTGTTTTGTGATGTGTATAGAATTGATTTCACACTGCAAGATTAGATAAAGAACAATTAAGAGAACATAGCAGTGTTCCTAAGGAGAAAGGTAGTGTTTATTTATTACAAAACAGAGAAAGATAATTTTGGATATAAATCTGGGGTAAAATTGACAGGGATATGTAAATAACTGAAGATTGTTGAGAAATGAAAATATGAAGGAATGTTACAGCTTTAAAAAAAATCAGTAGATCACTGAAGGAAGATTTAATTATAGATAATGCAAAGGATTTATCTTCCCAGTTGAGAAATGGTTGGTCTAAGCTACATTAATTCAACCAAGGAGAAACCCGTAGTCCGCAACTGCCATGAAGGTTCTAAAGAATGGTCATCTTCATGGGTTGTTTTTGTTTTTGTTTGTTTGGTTTTTTTTTACAATTTTTTTCTTGTTTCAGAACTTTTGTTTGTTTGTTTGTTTATTTTTATGGCCGGCTCAGCCTGCCCTGAGTGTAGGGCTGGTGCAGCATGTGGTGCCAGGGATCGAACCGCGGTCCCTGAAGCCGCCTAAGCTTTCCTAAGCAGGCGCTTTAGACCACTGAGACATCCTGCCGGGCCCTTGCATGGGTTTTTAAACAATGACTCTCAGAGATGCAGGGAATGGCCTAAGTTGCTGTCTCGTAGCTGAGACAAAACACCCAACAACAATGAGTTAAAGGCGGAAAGGTTTATCCTGACGCACAGTTTGTAGATGTTTCTGTCCATAGTTAGCTGACGTCTAAGGAGACCAAAAGGAAGTCGCAAGACAAAGGCTTGGAAGAGGAAAAACAGCTGACAGTGGGGCAGGAAAGGAGCAACAAGCCTCGCTGTCCCTTTTATCCCACCTAGAGTACAGGCTTCGGATGGCGCCATCCACATCCGATGTGGGCCTTCCCGCGACCCACACCCAGAACTGTGCTCCCCCAACCAATGGATTAATTACTTAACACATGTTTAAGCCACATCGCACACCCTAGACACAGCTGCCTCAGAGAAGCATCACCTGTAGTCACTCACTGAGGCGTTGGGGGGACATCCACATATAAGTCATAAAGTCCAGCATCTCTTCTCTTGCATACTATTCTTCTACAACTTTATCATCAGAATTTTGGGAGGTTTAGACTTTCCTGAAGGAGGAAGAGGATATTTTCCTTTATTCTTCTTTTAATAAAACAAGTTCAATAAACCAAAGATCTGTTTGTCACATGAATTTACCCACTTAAAAGATTCAATAGACCCTAGCACACAGAGTTGTACAAGCATGATCATGGGCAAATCTAATTCACTTTTGCCATCTCAATTCTAAACACTCTACCTTGTAATCATCACCTCTCAACTCTCTCCTACTCTCACTCCTCGAATTCAGGTAACCACTGAACTATGCTCCGTGTTCATAGATCGTTTTAATTAGAGAATTTTTTTTCTTTCAAAGTACACCACACTCACAAACAACAACAAAGATCTTGACATAGTCATAGAAATGTAAATCGTGCACAGTTCATTTGCATACCACATTAGAATAAAACCAGAGAACAACAGAAACACACTTAAATGTATAATGACTGTATTTTTAAAATTTCTCTTTTCTCTCTGTCTTCTTCCTTATGGTTTCCAGCTTGTTTGTGTATCTAAACTAATTAACTGAATAATATGGTTTAAGATACAACAATTTCCTAAAAATTCTCTCAAGGAATACAATATGTATCCTTCTTTTTCTTCTTCTTCTTCTTCTTCTTCTTCTTCTTCTTCTTCTTCTTCTTCTTCTTCTTCTTCTTCTTCTTCTTCTTCTTCTTTTCCTTCTTCTTCTTGTTTCTTCTTCTTGTACCAGTGATTCAACTCAGGGCCTTGTGCTTTCCAGTTGGGCACTTACGTTGCTGGACAATTTCTTCAGCCAGAAAATAAGTGTCCTTCTAATAGGAAGCTCCAGAGCATTCCCTTTTTTGCTCTCTGTTCTGCTTCCTGCCGTGTAACACAGCCCAAGAAGATGGCCATCAGCAGCACTGAAGGAGCAGCCACAGTGCAAGCTCAAGAAGCTGGCACCTGGACCTTGGACTTCTGTTTCCCATTCTGCGAAGAAATAGATTTCTCTTATTTAGGCCCCCAGTTAGACTAATGACATTCTACAGAGACTAATGCAAGACCATTTCTGAGGAAAACTACGTGTATCTTTCCAAGAATTCACTCCCAACTGAGCCATATGACATGTGCATAATTTCTTTAGTAATGAGCTGTAGAAACATATGTAGATCATTCCTTACTGGAAAAAAAAAAAAAAAAAAATTAGAACGTCAGTGCCCAGGGCTTTAGCTGCAGGCTCTTTATCCAGTATTTTTTAAAATGCCAGACTCTCAGAAGAACAGCAATCATTCAATATGAAATATATAATCTGTACAAAAAGGCTGAGCACAAAGAGAAAGATGCGTGAATTCCAGAAATGGCAGCAACTCTTCTTAAATCCCAAGTGTCAGTCAAAGGCTAGTTTTCTAGCAAATGCTGATTCTGGATTCCACCAAATATAAACAGTTTTGAACAATTTGAAAAGGAATCAGAGTAAGTATTGAAGACTGAAACATTTTAAAGATAGATATCAACATAAAATGGCTGATTGTTTGCGAAGGAAACTGTATTATATTTGAGAAACACATTTTGTTAAGTTTCAGGGAATCAGTCATGAGGTAGGATAGCTCCTGAGGTGAAAGCCAAGCCTGCAACATTACCTGGCCTCCACATGATTGTGACATTAGGTGAAGAATCTGACAATGTAGAAACTGCCAAAGAAACATATGTGGAGAGTGAGACCATCTGGTACTGGAATTTGAAAATAACTAGCTTTGTACTAATAAAAATGATCATGTTTGCAAAAGTGCCAAGGGATTCAGGACACAACGGCTGAGTGCAGTTTCAGAGACAGCTGACTGGGGTTCAGAGAACGTGACAACCCAATGATCAAATGCACATAGGCAGGGCTCACTTTATGTAGAATTAGGTTATTTTTGCCTACTTGAACTGTCAAGGGGCCTGAAATCTTTATTTTAATATATTTCCTTTATTATTATATTTAACTGGATTGTAATAAGAGAGAATCATAACTAACGAACACATTAGCATCAAGAAATGAAATAATTTTCACTAGTTTGGAGGTGTTTAAATATAGTGTGATAATTTTTGTTTTTTCCCTAAAGTAGGTGTTATGGCTTATGTCTAGTTGTCCCCGCCAAAGCCTCATGCAATCATGGGTGGGGACTTCTAGAGTTTGATCCACTGGGATTACGTGCTTTACTACTGTTGGGATTATGATCTGAGTAGTGCTGAGAATATGGGTGTGGTCTGAAACTATAGGCTAAGGCAGAGAGCCTGATGTAAATTAAAAAGAGAGACAGACTAGAGCTGTTGCTCTGCTGCCCTGTTTGGTTGGCTGCCTCTGCCACCATTTTGTTGCTGTTCCACCGCCATGAACTGGATGGTGCCTGTCCTCTCCCACTCAGCCTTGGGCCAGCCGAATATGGACTGAAATCTCCACACACTGTGAGCTAAATAAACCTTTCCTTCCTTCATTTTAGGTGTCAGGTATTTGTCCCAGCAACGAGTGAAGAGTAATTAAGACAGTAGGCAACTATAGCTGCCAGATGTCACGGTCAAGTGCAAGACTAATGTCTTAGGATGCGTCTCAACTGCTTTATGTTAGCAACGTAAAGTGAAAGAAGGCAAGTAGAGCCAGAACGTTAGCTGAACTTTCCAAATGCTTATTCAACTAAATAATGTTGATCAGCTGAGAAACTGTCTGAACTGGGAAGTAGAAGCAACTGCAACGATCATTGTAAAATGTGTATCATGCAGCCGTGGCTCTAGGGTTGCTGAGTCCCTTCTCCAGACTTCTACTGAAAGTTTGTGATCAGGGGTGGGGACAAGGTCCTTGGGACGGTGATGGGCAATATGGGTCCACATGAAATGAAAGGAAAGATCTTGGCTATTTAAGTGATGAGCCTGAATTTCAGAGAAGCACAGAAATAATTGCTCCAAAGTTCAGACACACACAGATGTAGCATTTTCCAAAACTTCCTCAGCTACTAAAAATGCATGCGTAACTGCATTATTAGCTATACTTCATTTCAAATAGCTTCACAAGACATGAATGTAAGCAGACAAATGTACACTATCAGAGAAAAAATAATAGATATTTGGAATTTAGATTTTATTCCTTTCTGTATTTTACCTACAATACTTGGATAAATATTTTCTTTCCCAGAAAAGTACCTTCCTAACATTGTATATAACAGAGATTAAAAATAATGAAAATGCTTGATTTACAAAAGCATATTCCTATAAACCACAGTTTTCTTGGTCAACATTATGTTAATAGACATTACAAGAAACAATGTGATGCTTAAATATATGGAGGGAAACTAGGCCAACAAAAAGTATATGTTACTTGGACATACATTTGAAGAATTATATTATTTTAGGAGTATCAGTAGAGAATAGGTGAAGCATTGTTTCATTAATTGAAATCTATTTTTTTAGACACTAGCAATTAGGAAAGTATGAGGTAAAATGATCTCAGCAGACTAGGTCATAATTTCTGACAGAGAAAATGACTTCTAGGGCTACCACCATGTACATAATTAAGCATATATATATATATATATCTGATATCCATTTTCAGTTCCACAACAAAGCACTCTATACTCCCAGAACTTCCCAAGTGATGAGCACCATCTGGTAATATTGTATAGAGGCCCTTTGAGCAATATCTGGGTCTACACTGAAGTAGCTGATTCATGCTGTGGGCCCCAGAGGGAGTCGGGACACAATCTGATCTCCCAAAATGCCTGACACATGATCAAAAAATTCAAATTTTACCCCACACTCTGTCCTCTGGGGAAAAGGAGAAGGGCTCGAGATGGGGTTTAAAGCACCTTAAAGGACTTGGAGGATATCCAGGCTGGGTAAAACATGGATGTCTGGGCAGATATTATGCTTCAGGAGAGGGAAGCATGCCAACGGCTGTACCACTGCCTCTTCCCTGTAATTCATCCTGGGACCGTCTTCATTTTGTTGTTTCACGAGTTACCCTTTATAAAACCCTGATGGATAGGAGGCCACCTCTGAGATATGTAAGTAAAGGCTGAGGAGGGGGATAAGAGACCCCCCCCGCCCAGTATGCACTGCATGTTTCTAAAGTATGGGATTTTTAAGAAGCCCAGTGGTGGGATCAAGGACTGCTAAGTAGAAGTGGGCTTGTAGGGCAGAACTGTTAACCTCTGGAGTCTCCACTAACTTCAGAGTTAGGTTAGAATTACTTAGTTATACGCCAAGTTGGTGCTGGAGAATTGATGGGTGAGATGGAAAAAAATACGTATTTTGTGTTAGTGAAACACCACATGACTTCAAGGTACCTAGATTAAGAAGGCAAAGCTACTGAATTTAATAACTGTATCACTAGCCCTTAAACCTTTCTCATGACCCTGAGGATAGAAACAGCAGATCTCAAATGTATTGGAATAAGAGGTTTCCCAAGACTCCTTTCTAGAAAATTTTACTTCTAATTTTAAAGGTTATTACTATATATTTTATTTAAAGAGAAATGTACATTTCATAATGTTCAGGCTGGTAGTTTTCACAGACTGAAATGTACAATCCAGTAACTAGCTTTTCTTTGATTTGTCTTGTTTTTTTTTTGTTTGTTTGTTTTGTTTTTTTTGTTCGTTTGTTTTTGTTTTATTCTGGCTGTGAGGTATTTACTGGAAATATGACTGTGAAGATGGCTTCTCACTTTGTTGTATAGTTTTTTTATAGTGTTTTGGATGAATCAAAATTCTGAGCTTTAATATAATTGAACTGGTCTTTTGTAAGCTTTGGATACTCTTTAAGGAAGTTTAAATATTTATCCTCCAGTCTTCCACTATCACTGGACCATTATTTTTCTCTCATACTTAGAACTGAAAACTATCTGAATTTCATTTTCTCTACAGTATAAGGTAGTACTATACATATTTTTGCCTGCTCCAAGGTAGAATGACCTTTCTCAAATCCTCATGTGTTTTATTTCCTTGACATTTGGAACCCATCTTAACTTCGCTTTTTGGTATGATGTGAGGTAGAGCAATGATACTTATTTTCGTAAATCATTGTGCATTTCAAGGAAATTGATAATGGGATCATTTTTCTCCTTTAATGAAGTACTGCAACTATGAAAAATTAGGTAAAAATATGGTTTTTAAGGTTCCCCTGGAATATACATTATTGTCTTGGTTACGTTTTACTTGTTGCTGAGACAAATACTTGATACAAATACTTGACACAATATGAAGGAAGAAAAAGTTTATTTAGCTAACAGTTACTGGATGTTTCAGTCCATATTTGGCTGACCCAAGGCTCAGTGGAACAGAGCAGAGAGCAGTTCATAGTGGTGGAACAGCAACACTTTCGACCAAGGCAACAGACCAACCAGGGCACCAGAGAGCAACAGTGCAAGTCTGTCTCTCTTTATATTACATTTAGGCTCTCTGCCTCAGCCTATCTGCCTTAGGCTACACCCATAATCCCAGCAGTACTCAGACCCATAATCCCAACAGCACTAAAACACATAATCCCAGTGGATCATGAATAAAGTCTCAAACTCTAGAAGTCCCCACCCAATGATTACCTGAGGCTTTTGGGGGACAACTAGACATAAACCATAACAATTACGTTCTGTATTTTTGATAATATTTTAATGTAATAATATTTACTAAATTTTATAACTATATAATAGAAATACCTTTGGTATTATAATGCCCCAAGGATTTTCATTCTATCTGATGTTGTCACCTAAAGATTACCTCATCTTTTCTTGGAGACTTGTATGCGTGTAGGAATTCATCTGTCCACTTCTAATAAAAAGTTTACAAATATTTGATTGATGCTGCCCTTGTATGGGTCAATTTAAGAATGCCTGACATCTCTAGAGCATTTTTTCTCTAGGATATATTTGTACTCATTTTGGACATTACTTATATCAATAACATTTCAATAGATTTTATTACACAGTCTTACAAAGTTTTCTCTGATTTATTCCTAGATACTTGATCACAGATGCTCTGTCTTACACAGAGGATACAAATAGATAGATAATTGTAAGTAGTAAATACCCTAAATAAGAAATTCCTCAAAGATCTCTACCTGACCAAACATAACATAGCCCCACACTGTGGAGATCCCTACAGTTTCACCTACTTGTATGGTACTTTTGTACCACAACAAAGTTTAAAACCTGTCCGCCAAGTCCTTGGAGTCCGGGTCCTGTGTGGTTTTTGTTGCTTTGTGGATTGTAACACCCCTTCAATTTCCAAGTAAATTGTTTTATTTGTAGAAGAAATGCATTTGGCTTTTTATATTGACGTTGATCAAATGATCATTTTAAATTAACTAATTCAGAAAAATTGCATTAAATTTTAGAGTTTTTATTTATGTTCAAAAATTTATGGTTTTCTTTTTCATTTCCAATCTTCCCCCTCCCTTTCTCTTTTACTTTCTCTTTTCTCCCCTTTTTACTGTTTTTCTCATCTCTATCTTACTCTGTGACGATATTGAAGGACTCCATTACAATCTTAAACTGCAAATCATTTGTAACATATTCATGTTCTTTCCCCTTTGCAAAGGAAAAATTTCAGCACATTTAAAAATATTACTATAGAGCCACTCTTGGTTTTCCATTGTGTAAGTTTTATTATTTAACTACTTATTCCTAGCTCACTGGAAGTTTTTCAGTGAAAGCTTTTCTTTTTTCTCTTTTTTTTTTCTTTTAAATGTATTTAGCACCAGGTCTGCAGGATCAGGCAACACAGATTGGACTCATAGTGCTCCTAGAGTTTCAAGCTCCCACGCACTGGGATTACAGGCTGGTGCTACCATGCTCAGCCTCAGCTGCCTTCTCAGTGGGCCAAGGGGGCGCAGCCAGCACTGTCAAGCAAGGATCAAGCCCTGGTCCCTGGGCCTAGCTAATCAGGCGCTTTATTGTGCTGAGCTCTCTGGCCAGCCTAATGAAAGGATATTGAATATTAGCCTACTGCCCCTTTCAACCCTTTCGTTGATGTGATTAGATTTTTTTTTCTTAATTATAATTGGAAGGATTTTTAAGCGTAACTTTTTCACCCTCAGTAACTAGTAAAGAAAGGTCATCTTCAATTTTCCTTTCTTTCCAAGATATTTTGTACAAGACTGAGGTTGTTCTTTTCTTAAGTTTTTGGAAGAATTCACTTCTAAAGCCATCTGGTTCTGAGTTTTCTTGTGAGCACTTCTCTCAGATAACAAATTTAATTTTTGACAGATGCCTCACTAATGAGGTAGTATATGTCATCTCTTTGGTAAATTATATTTATGCAAAAATATATTCATTTCAAGCACATTATCAAGCTTCTTGAAAAGAATGTTTGTAATGGTATTTTTCATTTACATGTATAGTTTTATTTATATCCTTGTATTTTTATTGTTATCACCATTTTTAAACTCTTGATCAGAGTTGTTTTTATTACACCAATTAACCTTTTCAGAAATGTTATCATTGCTTTTTCTCTCATTTCTACATTATTCCATCTATTTCTGTTCTTTTTTATTATCGTTTCATTCATTTTTCCATAGTATTGCTTCTTGGGATGAAAATGTACAATATTTTCCACCATTGTTCTTTCAAACAGATTCATATAAAGCAATAAACATTTTTAAGAGCACTTTAACTGCAACCCACAAAGATTAATCTATAATATTTTATTTTAATTGAGTTAAATGCTTTTCTACCTCATGTGATTATTTCTTTCTTAAGGTTCATGTTGTTTAGAAATGGATTATTTAATTACCAGGAAGCAGACTGTCTCCTAGTCATAATTGTGTCGTTTTTTTGTTTTTTTTTTTTCTATTTTAATTATCTAACTGGAGAACATATTCTGCATCATTTCCATATTTTAATTTTTTGAAATTTTATGAAAGCTGAACACATGATTGATTAATTTTAAGATTAATCATTAACCTTACATGTCCATCTGAGAAGAAGATAAATTTTATTATTTGGTGCAGTTTTACCTATAAATTAGTTCGAGCTTTTTCATTGCAATGTTCCCAATTATTTTGCCTTTACTTATTTTTGAGTGAATTTGTATCAAACATGGTAGAGGCACCCTGAGTAATTAAACTCAAAATCTCTGCAGGCGATTTTTACACATTTGAATTCTTTAATACTGCCTTAAGTGACTCTAGTTTCTCAGATTTGGGAAGCTAAGAATCTTCAATTAAGAGATGAATAACTTGAGTTGCCAGTTATGAAACTCTTAAACAGAGTTGAATCACCCTAGTAATGCATGTGCTTATATAAAGCACCTACCTATTTTCAGAATATCTCTTTAATGCTGTTTGAAAAATATAGGAAAATTTTCCAGTAAGTGCAGTATACAAAGGAATATATTTGTCACAGAATAAAAGTGTTACAGCATATAATTTAATGCATACAGCAAAGTAATAAGGGAACATGATAATTTCAGCATTATAACACTTTAAATATTTCAAAAAATATTCATTATTGGTTATCCAGAAAATCAGAATAAACATTGCTCACTATAAATTACTTTCCTCGACACATTTTCCCTGTCTATATTTCAAAGTAGCGAGTCATAAAAAAATAATATTTTGGGGGGAATCCATAACCCCCAAAATAAACATGATGCCCAAAACAAATTTTGGCCTTCACACATTTTTTGTGCAACTTCTGTTTTCAATAAAAAATTTTTCATTGCTATATTTATATTATTTAAATATATCATTTAATGCTTTTAAAATATTAACTATTTGACAAATCAGGTATATAATTTCTCAGCATTAATGCAAGTTGAGTTCTCATAGCTTCCTCCACTTAGGCCTCCTGGTTGGAAAGTGGAAATATATATTTACATATTTACCACCCTTGTAATAAACTCCATGATTTTAAGTGTGCTAAATATTGTTACCCATTGCATACTTTATCAAGTAGGGTAGCCACTGAATGGAAGATAATATGGATGAATTTATGGCAGATACTGTGGGAAGCTTCTGACAAATAAATGGAGAGATAGTATCCAATTTGTGAAATCACAGGAGTAGAGATATATATAGGTGGCTCAGCCCATTCTGAGCCTGGGGCTGGCATGGCATATCATGCCAGAGATTGAATTGTGGTCCCTATATTCTCACCTAAACTTACCTAAACAGGTGCTTCACACTGTTGAGCTATCTCACCATCCTGAGTAGTAATATTTCTAATAAAGTTACTAGTGGGATTTTAGTTAGGCTTAGCTGCTAAACAGCTGACTAGTAAGTGACAACATGGAGTCAGAAACAGGGTTAGGAATATAAAGCAAACTGAGATTTAGTTATTTTTTTTACTAATTTCCCCATCTCTTCCAGCGTCAGGTGACGGAATCAGAGAAATAGCCAGGAATTCTCCACAGTGACCATCACATATCCACTAAAATTGTGTGAGTCAATATCATCTCAGAATTTAACGTAAATAGAATGTAATGATCAATTCTGGAATGCTGACTTTTGTACAAACTTGCTGGTTCTGAAATTAGATTATCCTTTAGAGTCTGAAAGGAAAATGCCTTAATCATAATCCTCCAGGTTACGTGTAATCAGAAGTAAACATCACTGAGTCAAAATACTGGTACTATTAACGTGTCACAAAAAGCACACATCTTCAAAGAAGAGCCTGAGGTGTATAGGAGCGATAGTACCACAAATATTCCCATTATTTTTAAAATTTATTTATCTTTCTTGTTTTAGAACTTTTGTTTGTTTGTTTGTTTATTTTTATGGCTGGCTCAGCCTGCCCTAAGGGCAGGGCTGGCGCAGCATGTGGTGCCCGGGATCGAACCGCGGTCCCTGCAGCTGCCTAAGCTTTCCCAAGCAGGTGCTTTAGACCACTGAGCCATCCTGCCGGGCCC
>PVJA010027643.1:0-28323 GCA_004027025.1 Myocastor coypus | reverse complement strand
AAAATAAAGGAGGCCACTACATCCTGGTTAGGGGGAAAGTTCAAGATCAGGTAACATTCATAAATATTTATGCTCCCAACACAGGAGCACCAAATTTTATAAGACAAACCTAATGGACATGAAAAATCTACTATCCAGTACCACAATCTTAACAGGAGACCTTAACACCCCTTTATTCCAAAAAGATAGGTCAAGCAGACAAAAAATTAGCAAAGAAGAAGCAGAACTGGACCAGATCTTGGAAGATCTGGGCCTAGTGCACATACACAGGGTGCTCCCTCCCAGCACTTCTGAATACATATTTTTTTCAGCTGTATGCGGAACATTTTCGAAAACAGACCACATACTAGTGCATAAATGATGCTTAAATATATGCAAGAAAACAAATTATTCCATGCATATTATTAGACCATAGTGCAAAGAAACTGGAAATAAATAACAACAGAAATCACAAGAACCCCCAAAATACATGGAAATTAAACAACACCCTTGACAGCAACCAGTGGGTTACAGATGAAATTAAACAATATTTACAATTTAATGAAGATTCAAACACAACCTACTGGAATTTATGGGATACAATGAAAACAGTTCTTAAGAAGAAAATTTATAGCTCTCAATTCACAGATGAAGAAAACAGAATGAGGGGCCCAGCAGGATGGCTCAGAGGTCTAAAGCGCCTGCTTAGGAAAGCTTAGGCAGCTTCAGCGACAGCGGTTCGACCCCCGGCACCACATGCTGCGCCAGCCCTGCCCTCAGGGCAGGCTCAGCCGGCCATAAAAATAAATAAATAAACAAACAAAATTTCTGAAACAAGAAAAAAAAAATAAAATAATATAAAATAAAATAATTCTAAAAAAAGAAAAGAAAAGAAAACAGAATGGGAATAAATAAATACTCTTACATAGCACCTAAGGCAACTAGAAAGGGAAGAGCAAATGGAACCCAAAGCCTAAAGACAGGAGGAAATTACAAAGATTAGAGCAGAAAGTAATTCAATTGAGACGAGGAAAACAATACAGAGAATTAATGAATTAAAACACTGCTGTAAAAAATTAAATAAAATCGATAAGGCCCTAGCTAACCCAATCAAAAAGAGGAAAGAAAGAAGTCAAATTCAAGCAATAAGGAATGAAAAGGGTGAAATTACTACAGACCTAGCAGAGATGAAGAGGTTCATTAATAAGCTACTATGAGAATCTTTACTCTCACAGAATTGAAGACACAGAAGAAATGGACAGATTCCTAGAATGATACAAACTACCAAAACTGAATCAAGAAGATATAAGAACTCTCAATAACCCAATAACAACCAATTAAATACAAAATGTAATAAAAAGTCTACCGACAAAGAAAAGTCCAGGTCCTGATGGATTCGCCACTGAGTTCTAGGAGAAATTTACACAAGACATAGTCACAATACTTCTCAAACTGTTCAATACAATTGAAAAGGAAACAATCCTCCCAAAATCATTCCTAGAGGCAAGTTTTACACTGATACTAAAACCAGAGAGATGCAACTAAAAAAGAGAACTACAGGGCAATTTCTCTCATGAACATAGATGCAAAAATCCTAGTGAATACAATACAGCAAATCATCAAGAAGATTATACACCATGACCAGTTAGGATTCATCCAGGGATGCAAGGATGGTTTAATATACAGAAATCTACAAATGTAATACACTATATCAATAGAGCCAGAGCCAAAAACCACACAATCGTCTCAATTGATGCAGAAAGGCTTTTGACAAAGTCCAACACTCATTCATGTTCAAAGTTCTACAGAAAATTGCAATAGAGGTCCTCAATCTAATTAAAGACACTTATGACAATCCAACGGCTAACATAATTTTAAATGGAGAAAAGCTGAAGTCTTTTACTCTCAGATCTGGTACAAGACAAGGATGTCCCATATCGCCACTCCTATTCAATATAGTTCTGGAATCATTAGCTATAGCCATTAGACAAGAGAAATAAAAGTAATAAGAATAGGTAAAAAAGAAGTTACATTATCACTATTGCAGATGACATGATAATCTACATGGAAGACCCAAAAAACTCCACCAAGAAGGTACTAGAATTATTATGCAAATTCAGTGGCATAGCAGGACACAAAGTCAACACACAAAAATCAATAGCATTCCTCTACACAGATAACAAACACACTGAGAAATTAGAGAAACAATGTCTTTTACAATAGCACTAAAAAAATGAAATACTTAGGAATTAACCTAACTAAATAAGTAAAAGATCTATTCAATGAAAAACTACAGTATTCTGAAAAAAGAGATCCCAGAGGATTTCAGAAAATGGAAAGATATTCCCTGCTCCTGGATAGTAAGAATCAACGTTGTGAAGATGGCCATACTCCCTAAATTGTTATACAGATTTAATGCACTCCCTATCAAAACAACATCAACATATCTCACAGCTCTGGAGAAATTATTCCTAAAATTTATTTGGAACCAGAAAAGACCTAAAATTGCAAAGACAATCCTGGGCAACAAAGATAAGGCAAGAGGCATTACAATTCCTGACCTAAAGTTATACTGCAGAGCTACCGTGATAAAATCAGCGTGGTATTGGCAAAAAAAAAAAATAGACCTGAGGATCAGCTGGAATAGATTAAAAGATGCAGAAGCAAATATAAACACATTCAGCCACCTTTTTTTTTTTTTTTTTTTGAGACAGGGTCTTGTTATGCAGTTGAGGCTGGCCTTGAGCTCACTTTTGTAGCCCAGGCTGGCCTCGAACTCACACCAATCCTCCTGCCTCAGCCTCTCAAGTGCCGGGATTACAGGCGTGCGCCACCACGCCCGGCTCAGCCACCTTATTTTTGACAAAGGGGCCAAACATGGTTACTGGAAGAAAGATAGCCTGTTTAACAAATGGTGCTGGAAAACTTTTTCTCCACATGCTGAAAACTCAAACTTGACCCAGGCCTATTGCCATATACTAAATTAAAGTCAAAATGGATTAAAGATTTAAGTATTAAAAGAGAAACACTAAATCTCCTGGAAGAGAAAGTTGGAGGAGGGGCCCGGCGGGATGGCTCAGTGGTCTAAAGCACCTGCTTGGGAAAGTTTGCGCGGCTTCAGGGACCGCGGTTCGATCCCCGGCACCACATGCTGCACCAGCCCTGCCCTTGGGGCGGGATGAGCTGGCCATAAAAATGAGTGAATAAACAAACAGAGGTTCTGAAACAAGAAAAAATAAATAAATAAATAAAATTAAAAAAAAAAAAAAAAAAAAAAAAAAAAAAAAAAAAAAAAAAAAAAAAAAAAAAAAAAAAAAAAAAAAAAAAAAAAAGAAAGTTGGAGGAAATCTTGAAGACATCGGGGTAGGCAAAGTGTTCATGGACAAAAATCAAAATAGATGTGTAACTCTTGAAACAATCAACAAGTGGAACCTCCTCTGGCTGAGAAGATTTTGCACATCAAAAGAAATTACCAACATAGTAAGAAGACAACTCACTAATTTCGAAAACATTTTAACTAATAAGTACTCAAACAAAGGTGTTCTATCTAAAATTTATAAAGAACTAAAAAAACATTAGGGTTCCAAAAATTCAAATACCCAATTCAGAAATGGGCATCTAAAAAAAAAAAAAAAGAAAAGAAATGGGATTCTGAGATGAACACACACTTCTCAGAGAAAGAAATACATGAAGAAATATGCTCCTCATTACTAGCCATTCGTGAAATGCAAATTAATTAAAACAACACTTAGATATCATCTCACCCTAGAAAGAATGGCTATCATAAAGAAATCAACCAGGGCCCGGCGGGATGGCTCAGCGGTCTAAAGCGCCTGCTTGGGAAAGCTTGGGCGGCTTCAGCGACCGCGGTTCGATCCCCGGGAACCACATGCTGCGCCAGCCCTGCCCTGGGGGCGGGCTGAGCCGGCCATAGAAATGAGTGAATAAGCAAAGGTTCTGAAACAAGAAAAAAATAAATAAAAATAAGAAATCAACCAACAACAAATGTTGGAGAGGCTGTGGGGCAAGAGGAACCTTCTCCATTCTTGGTGGGAATGCAGACTGGTGTAACCATTATGGAAAGCAGTGCTGAGGCTCCTTAAAAAGCAAGAACTGGAAATCCTATTCAATCCAGCTGTCCCCCTACTGGAAATTTTTCCAGAAGAACTGAAAACATCCTATCATAGTGATATCTGTGCACCTGTGTTCACAGTAGCACAATTTTTGATAGCTAAATCTTAGAAACAACCAAAATGCCCATCATCTGAAGAATGGTTGTAAAACATGTGGTATTTTTATACAATGGAATATTACTCAGCTATAAAGAATGATAAACTAGAAGACTTCATATATAAGTGGGTGTATCTTGAACAAATACTCCTAAATGAAATAAACCAGACCTACATGTGTAAATATTGTAGTCTCCTTAGTGTAAGAACTCAAGAGAAGAAATAAAAATGGAAAGGCATAATACAGATCAACTTAAGTGTTAGGCAGTGAAGTGACTGCAAAGAGAAAATACAGGAAACTTGGCAGGAGCAAAACTTACATGCATATGATGAATTAGACAATGGTCCTAAATATTCTTCACACTGAGGATAGCAATATGTGACACTATAATTATGCTTGCAATGTTTGTCATTGTTGTCTTTTAGATTTGTGCTTCTAATGTAATTTCAGTTACTGCTACACTCTCTGTCTCTCTCTCAAGTAAATGACTGGTTTACAACAAAACAAAAAAGGGTATTAAGTGAGAGTAAGAGACTAGGAAAAATGTCACAGTATTGACCGGCTACAATTTTGTACATACTTAGAGTTCTAAATGTCTGTAAAAATGTATAACTGCTTTTATCTAGAATTTATTAGAATACAATGATTCATGGAAAATACTGATTCCAAGTTAAGCATAAGATGTTTGATATTCAGTGACAGTGATGTTAAACTCAAGTATCACAAGGCTTCACTTCTGGAGGGTTAAGAACCTAAGTTTTCAAACCAAAAATTAGAGAAAAAGAAAGGCTACAAAGATTGCCAATATTTTGGCCCTAGCCTTTCAAGATCAGTGAGGACTCAGGACATAAGAGAACCTGTGCTGTAACATCCTATAACTCAGTGATTTCCCAAATTTTCTGTTCAAGGAGATTATGGGGCCACAGAGGAAAGGGATTGATGATATATAGTGTGCCTAAGGAGAGTAACCAAGAGAGAAAATATTCTCTTGGGTTTTCATAGAGAGCAAAATGGTCAAGCATTGGCCATGACTCATCCAGACGGCTAACACTGACAACAGTTCTAGAAAGCATTGTATGTGGTTTCAAACTAAATCCTGAGGGGACTTGACTGACCTTGAGAGACACAAAAGTGACAGGTTTTGTTATACGGGTCTTGCTTTAACTTGCCTTTAACTACCCAGCAGAAAAGTTTAACCACGAGACATAAAACATAAAGCTAGTGGTGGCTCACGCCTGCAATCCCAGCACTTTTGAGGCTGAGACAGGAGGAACGGTGTGAGTTCGAGACCAGCCTGGGCTACAAATGTGAGCTCAAGGCTAGCTTGAACTGTATAGTGAGACTCTGTCTCAAAAAGACAAAAACAAAACAAAACAAAAAAAGTAAAGCTAGATTAGTATGCTGAGTTGTAAAAGGCTTACATCAACTGCTGACATTGCTAGTTTTGTCAATAACTCACTGAGATTATGGAATACTGGACTATGTATACTATTTTCTCTTAGTTCAATGTGAAGAAATTTTTTGTATCAACAATGATTACAAAAATTAACATGTCTATATCCCATGCTCTGTATCAATTATTGGCAATGTACCACTAAAGTGTTTTTGAAAAAAAAAAAACTCAAGACCTTGTGCCAGGCAGATGCTTGTGCCACTGAGCTATAATCCCTCATCTTGAACTAAAGTATATGCATAACATTGTCTGTTGTTTTTTCTGCTTTTCTTTCATGCTATCTTATTATCTACCTAGTTATTTTCTTTCCAACTCTAAAAACTAATTTTTTAAGACATCATCATGCAGTAAAATGGAATTTTTAGTTAGGCATAAAGCCAAATTTTAACATATATACACTGATGAACTAATCATGTCTTCATGACTGAAAAAGTCCATTACCCTAAGAAAACTTTCCTGCACTTTCTCTTTAGTCTCTCTTCTTCTAATCCCTGATAAGCAATGATTTCTGTTCTCTATCATTGTACCTTGCTTTTCTCAATGATGCCACTATGCATGTTTTATCACTGTTCTATCTCACTCAGTATAATGCTTCTGGTATTCATCCATGTTGATGCATTTACCAATAATTCCTTTTTTTCCCAAGTTCAATGTTTATCAATTCACTGCAAAATATATAGGTTGCACACAACTGTGAATGGAACTTTTGTATTCATTTATACATGAATCAAGTGAGGCAGAGTTTTTATTTCTTTCCAGGATAAATATCAAGTAGTGACACTGCTATGACACATACCGCGTTCTGTGCAAAAAGTTGCCTATTTGCAAGCATGGCTCCACTGTTTTCATCCCCACCAGAAATTTCCAAACTGTAGTTCCTCTGCACCTCATGTAAAACACTTGGCGTTATCAGTTATCACAACAGGTGTGCAGTGATTGTTCATTATCACTTTAATTGATAGTTCCTTATTAGATAATTTTCATGTACTTATTGCCATTGTTTATTTTATTTACACAGAAATTTAAAAATCTAAACATATACAAAATTATAGCAGGTCAAACCTATGGCACTTTTCCTTGTCTCATTTTTGCTTTATTTGCCCTAGTTTTCTTTTAAAACAAACATTCATTTGAGAGTATAGCAATAATTGAAATTACATGAGAAGCAGCACACATCTAGAACAGCAGAATGACAGGCATTCCAAACATGATTTTAGTCTTACACATTGCTACTCTGAGAGTCAAACCTGTTGTAGATTCTTAGGACCATTGTCTAATTCATCCTGTATGCATAAGTGCATGGTTTTTCCCTTGCCAAGTTTCCTAACTATTTTGCTTGCTGTCTATTTATTGTTTAGTCCTTAAGTTCTTGATTCCCATTCAGTTGTGTTATGCCTTTCCCTTTTTTATTTCTTCTTTTGTGTTCTTACACTAGGGAGACTATACGATACTTAGAGGTGTAGGTCTCGTTTATTTCACTTAGGAGTACATCTTCAAGACACATCTACTTATGTATGAAGTCTTCTAGTTTCTCATTTTTTATAGCTGAATAATAACATCTTTTTCAACCATTCTTCAGATGATGAGTACTCTGGTTGTTTCCATGATTTGGCTATCAAAAATTGTGCTGCTATGAACATAAATGCACAGATATCACTATATGATGTTTTCAGTTCTTCTGGGAAAATTCACAGTAAGGGAATATCTGGATTGAATGGGATTTCCAGACCTAATTTCTTTTTTTTTTTTTTTTTTTGTCTTTTTGAGACAGGGTCTCGCTATGCAGTTGAGGCTGGTCCTGAGCTCACTTTTGTAGTCCAGGCTGGTCTCGAACTCGCACCAATCCTCCTGCCTCAGCCTCCCGAGTGCTAGGATTACAGGCGTGCGCCACCACGCCCGGCAAATCTAGTCTTTTCCTTTTTTTTTTTTTTTTGTGGGACCAGGGTTCGAACTCATGACCTTGCACTTGCCCAGCAGGCACTTGTGCCTCGGAGCTATCTCCCCAGCCCCTCAGACCTAATTTCTTTAGGAGTCTCAACTCTGATCTTATTGCCGTTCTTACATTGTCTTTGTTGAAATATTTCCATTGAATGGTTTGTTCAGTAGTGATCTTCAGGGTATTTTAGTCAATGTCTGATGTATCCATATTTTCTTTTACAGATTACATCTTTGCTCTTGGGTTTAAGAAGTCCTGGCACAGATCACAAAGATTTTCTGTTTTCTTCTAGAATCACATAGTCTTGCACTTTACATATGACTTATTTTGTTGCACAGGTGAGGCTTTGGGTAAATGTCTATTTCTGACATATGAATGAGCTGCTGTTTAAGACTACTTATTAAAAGAGCTAACCCTTTTCTGTTGAATTATATTTGCACCATTATAAAAGAATATCAAATGGCCCTATTTATGTGGTTATATGCCAGGTATTTCTATTTTTCCCCACTTGTCAATGAGCCTTTTTTATAGCTATACAGTCTCGATTACTGAATTGTCTTGTCCTAACTCAATTCCCCCTTTTTTTTTTTTTTTTTTTTGTCTTTTTGAGACAGGGTCTCGCTATGCAGTTGAGGCTGGTCCTGCACTCACTTTTGTAGCCCAGGCTGGTCTCGAACTCGCACCAATCCTCCTGCCTCAGCCTCCCAAGTGCTGGGATTACAGGCGTGAGCCACCACGCCCGGCTAATTCCCCTTTTTTAAAAAAAACTGTTTTAGTCATTTATTTCTTTATGTCTACATAAATACAAGATCAGCTTATTTGTATCTATAAAAATATCCTCCTTTTATTTATTAATATTGCATTACGTCTATAGATTAATCTGAGAAAGAAACAGGACTTTTCCTGTATTTTCTTCCAATTCATGTACCTATGTTTCTCCACATACTTAGGTCATCTAATTAATTTTATAAGTACTTCATGATTCCTGTATCTGTGCAATTAAATGTGAGATGCGAGTGACATGGTGATGTTTCAGGATGAGCACAACTTTGATATCAGCTTAGGAAATGTAGGGACTCAGCAAAACCTTTGAGGACTGCAAAGACCCTGGCTTCAATCCCTATCCTCTCTGCCCCTATAGTGTAATGTGTCTTTTTATTTTTTTTGCTATTGGTGAATGATATGCTTTCAAGGTCTTGGGTTGAATTAATCATTTGAGTATACAGAAATACAGAGTTGTTTTTGTATACTGACTATCCTCGGATCTTGGTAAATTTAACCATTAGTTTCAGAAGTTTGCTGTTGCTATAGAACTCATGTGATAACTTACATAGAAAACATTATCCGCTAATAGAAAGTTTTGCTTCTTCGTTTTCAATTTATATGCCTTTATTTGCTTTCTGGTCTGTTTTGAAGTCTTGTTGAGACTTTTATTATTATAAATTTTTACATTTATTTGGTATAGTGTCTCACTATGCAACTCAGACTATAGTGATCCTCCTGTTTTCAGTCTCCTCAGTTCTGGAATTACAAGCTTGTACCACCACTCCCAGACTTGGTGGCCAGCTCAGTGTATCTAGGGGTGGGGCCAGCGTGGCCAGCTCAGTGTATCTAGGGGTGGGGCCAGCGTGGCATGTGGAGTCAGAGGGCTCAAACCCTAATCCACGCACTTGCCTATGTAGGCACTTGGTCAGCTGAGCTATCTTGCTTGCCCTTGTTCAGACTTTTAGTTCAAGATGAGGCAATGGATAGCCTTTCCTTGTCCTTGATTTTAGGGAGAGCAGGCTGAGTTTCTCACTATCTTTTTGTTCTTGTTTTGATGATATTTATCAGTTGAAGTGCCTTTTCCCCCACTAGTTTGCTGAGAACATTTTCTAAAATTCAGAAATGGATGCTGTATTTGGTCAAATGTTTTTGTTTTATCAAATTATATGATCATATGGGAGTTTACTCTTCAACAGATAATTAACATGATAGACTCTGCAACACTGTCTTAGTTACTTTTATTCGCTGCTGGGACAAATACCCAACACCCAAAATAAAGGAAGGAAAGATTTATTTAGCTCACAGTTACTGGAGGTTTCAGTCCATATTTGGCCAGCTCCAAGGCTGAGTGGCACATGGCAGAGAGCAGCAGTTCATGACAGCAGAACAGCAACAACATGGTGACAGAGGCAATGGAACAACCAGGGCAGCAGAGAGCAACAGTCTATCTCTCTGTCTCTTTTTATATTATATCAGGCTCTCTGCCTTAGCCTATCTGCCTCAGGCCACACCTTATAATTACCAGCAGTACTCAGGACCCATAATCCCATCAATACTAAAACACATAATCTCCATGCCTCATGAGCCAAGTTTCAAACTCTAGAAGTCTCCACCCCATGATTGCATGAGGCTTTGGAGGGACAACTAGACATAAACCATAACTGCCTACCAGAGCCATAGAGATAGCTCATTAGAATAAGTGCTTTCCTGGTAAATACAGAGTCCTGAGTTCAATCTGCAGTCCCAGAAAAGAAATAAATATTAAAAAAATAAAAAGCACTATCTACCAAGGCTAAATATTGTCGACTTGCTAGTATTTTAGTGAGAAATTTTCCTCCTTCATGTTCATAAGAAATATGGTCTATTACTCTTTTTTTTTTTTGGGTGCTTAAGCAAGTTTTAAATCAGTGTAATGCTGGTCTTTTAAATAACTTGGCAAGTGTTTCTTCTTTTTCCATTTTCTGGAAGAGATTTTGTAGGACTGATTCTTTCTTTCTTTCTTTCTTTATTTTGGGGGTCTTTTTGAGAGAAGTCTTGCTATGCATTTCAGGCTGGCCTTGTGCTCACTTTATTGCCCACAATGGTCTATAACTCGCAGTGAGCCTCCTGCCTCAGCCTCACAAGTGCTAGGATTACAGGTGTGTGCTACCATATCTTCTTTTTTTTTTTGTTTTTTTGTTTTTTTTTGTTTTTTGTTTTTTGTTTTTTGTTTTTGAGACAGGGTCTCACTATGCAGCTCAGGCTGGCCTTGAGCTCACTTTTGTAGCCCAGGCTGGTCTCGAACTCGCACCGATCCTCCTGCCTCAGCCTCCCGAGTGCTGGGATTACAGGCGTGCGCCACCACGCCCGGCCCATATCTTCAATATTTTTAAAAAATGTTTAGTAATTTGATAGTAACACTGCTATAGGGAAAATAAATGTAATTCCCAACCTGCTAGATTTCAGATATGCCAATTATGTGCTCCTCCAAACTGATAAGTTTTAGGGAAAACAGAGGCTACAGAAGGAAATATTTATTGGGGCCAGCAAGATAGCTCAGCAGTCTAAAACTTAGGCAAGCTCAGGGGACTGCAGTTAGATCCCTACCACCACATGCTGCACTGGCCCCACCCCCAGGGCAGGCTCAGCCAGCCATAACATAAAATAAATAGGGCCAGGGAAATAGCTCAGTAGACTAAGCACTTGTCTGGCAAGCTCAAGGTCCTGAGTTAATCCCTAGTACTGTAAAATAAGCAAACAAACAAACTTTTTTTAAAAGAGGAAATATTAATTGAAAGAAACTAAGAAACCTGAAAAATGGGTGGCCATGGACTCCACTTCATAGAGAAAAATTTATAGAGTAAAATCATGAAGTGGGTGTAATATTGCAAGCTGAGTATAATATGGGACAAAACTGTGATTAACTAATAAGATTACAAGCTTAGCCACTTAGGTAACATTGATGCAAGAGGGAAGCAGGTCACGTAGCAAGTATATATAGAAAGAATAAGAACCTTCATAAGAAGAGATGAATCAGGGGATCTCGGTTACTTACTCAGGATGATTGATGGTTTGTTTGTTTGTTTGTTTGTTTAATGGGGAGGTAGATGGCCGGGTCATTTTTGCTTTATTTTCAGACCTGGCTTCTAACAGATATGCTCTGGCCACAGACGAATTGTATTTTTATCATCTGTGTGATTCCCCTGAGAGCCTAGCCCTGTCGGATCGCCTATAGTATTCTTACTTAGCTCAGCTGTCTATAGTATTTCCCCTTTTGAAAAGGTACCTAATGGCCTTGAGGGATAATGGGTGGTGACTATTCGGGCTACTTCCAGCAGAAGGGGGGATATTAGTAATCAGCAGTCAGAGATATTCTACACAAGGTCTAGTTAGGGCCCTCAATAGATGTCAGGTATTCTTGTCTTGTGTAAACATATAATTTTAAGTCTGGGGGAGATAAGGCCAAAGAAATAGTTGGGTTTCTACAAGCCAATTAATAAAATCAACAAGACCATTATGACTTTAACCAATAAATAGTTCCACCAGGAGAAGCCAGAAATAGCTTCTCACAAGGAGGTAAGAAGCCTTAAGGAATTTTTAGATATTGACATGAAATTAACCTGTTATTTAATATTTTTGAATAGCCATCATGCTATTAAAAGGACCAGAAATCTATATACAACATTTTAGCTTTTATAATAGAAGTATCTCCTGATGCTGCTGTTAGAATGTCTAATGCCATCTCTGTGGAGATGACAGTCTAGCCTAAGGGAAAAGGCCAAAAGTTTCCTGGTGCCCTTTAATCTTGCAGGAAGTTAAGTCTGATCCCTGGGATCTACACAGTTCAGGACAATCTAACTTCTGGTGGCCACCTCTGCAGTCGGGATAGCTCCGAGAGCCTCTTGTCATGATAGCCTGGCTTTCCATAGCAGTAGCGGGTGAGTTTAATTGTTAAACTCTTCTTAGAGGCCCAAGAATCAGACTTAAGAATCTATTACTTTTAAGGCCACAACTGAGACAGCCTTTTTTTTGGTCTCTTTGGTCTTTTTCCTCATCTCCTCTTAGCCTCATCATAAAATATTGAGAAGGCAATTTTCTTTAAAGTATCAAGTGAGCTGTCTGGAGCACAAGCTATCTTTTGTAGTTTTTTTTTTTTATATCTGAGATTGATAAAGTAATAAACCTGTCTTTAAGAATAATCTGTCTTGGGGCCTGGCGGGATGGCTCAGTGGTCTAAAGCGCATGCTTAGGAAAACTTAGGCGGCTGCAGGGACTGCAGTTCGATCCCCGGCACCACATGCTGCCCTCAGGGCAGGCTGAGCCAGCCATAACAATAAATAAACAAACAACCAAAAGCTCAGAAACAAGAAAAATAAATAAATAAATAAATAAAATAAAAATTATTTTAAAAAAAGAATAATCTGTCTTTCTATCAAATTAGGAGCTAGGAACACATGTTTCATCAATGCCTCTTACAAATAATCTAAGAGGGCAGAGGGGCTTTCATGTTTTTATTGATGAATACTACACAATTTAAAATAATTTAAAGGCTGGATTTTCATCTTTCTTAGACTTTTTTTTTTTTTAATGAGCAGAATGTTTTGTTGGAGGAAAGAAAGCTCCTGTCCAACAGAGGGATAGAAGGGGGGCCCAAATGGGTTATCCCCCCTTTTTAGACTGTAAGGGTAAGTCTGAATACAAACTATGGATGATTTTATATGTGATGTTATTCTGGTAATATTTTAAATTTTAGAGTCATATTTAATTCTGATCAAAAATTTTATTATAATGTGCTTTTTTTAAAGCTAGTTTGTACTAATATATTGCGCACAATCACAATATTTATTTTACAGAACTACAATGAATGTGTAGACTTATGTTTACTGCTAAGGTACCAATTATTTACAAAGTAATATTAAACCCAGTATTTACTGCCTACGTGAGACACCAAAAACTTACAGAGATCCATGTTACATTAACCACACTGAAGTTATTATTCTTTTTAAAGAATCATTTCATTGTTGAAAGTAAATGTAATCTTAGGGTACCAATATTAGTGTTCCAATAAGCATGTGATTATATTCAAGTGGTGGTGGTGGGAAGATAATCTTGATTCTATGGGCAACCTTAGGTTTTCACACATTTATTGGGAAACTAGTTCTTCCTGTACTGGTTAAGTTTCTTTTTGCTAAACAGTCTCTTTCTAAAAGAAAAGCCATGCAGGAGAAGTTGAAATGTGCACTCAATTCACACTCAATGAATACTGTGTATCTTGCAATGAACAGAGTGAGAACTCTTCATTTTTCAATTTGAAGTAAAATACTTTAAAGGAAAAAAAAAAAGGAATGTGTCGGAAGATGTCTGTTATTCTCATCTCTCATCTGGTTGGTCATGTAGGGACTATTTGGACTCCAGTAAGAAGAGGCTGTCTTCTTGGCTTTATAAGGCTTTTGACCTCATAATTTTTTTTTTTTTTTTTTTTTTTTTTTTGTCTTTTTGAGACAGGGTCTTGCTTTGAAGTTCAGGCTGGCCTTGAGCTCACTTTTGTAGCCGAGGTTGGTCTCGAACTCGCACCAATCCTCCTGCCTCAGCCTCCCGAGTGCTGGGATTACAGGCGTGCGCCACCATGCCCGGCTGACCTCATAAATTTATGATATTCACCTCCACATGTAATTGCAGCTTGTAATGCTGCTTGCCTCTCACTAGGAGTCAGTGTTTAAGAGTAACATTATATCTTCTTAGCCTCATTCATAGGTCTGAGTAAGTACCCTAAAGACCTTAACATACTTATCATGGTAGTCTGAAAACTTTTCCAGATCTTGTTTTATCTGATATCACTGAGAGAAAAGGACACATAAAAAGGAGCAATTCTATATTCTCTATTTACCTTCTGTAAGGGATACTGTCCCTGAGGAGTTCGAACAAAATCAGATAGGGATGGATATAGCCCAGTAGAGGCTTCAATTACAGCTGGCTTACAAACCTCACCCATAATAGTCCAGAGAGCAAGTCGGGGGAACCTCAGGTTTAGTAATATTGTACCACGCTTTCATTAACCTTGTCTTGGAAACGTGTTTCTTGTGATCTAAAGAGCAAGACAGAGATCCATGACTGGTGATAGCCTCACCAGTGGGGCTGAATAACAGTAGATATATCCAGTTATGCCTTAAAGGCCAGAGGTATCTGGTTTTCTTGTGGCTTATATTTATGTTTTTAGTATAAGTAAGGATTATTTCATAATGTACAGAAGGTCTGAACATAAAGAAATTTTGAACATTTCCCTTCTCTCTTATAGTATTTCCCACTTCTTAGTTGTGAGGTAGTATTCACACCTTCCCCTGTATTCTATTTTTGTCTCTACAGGTAGGCAGGCTATGAGTGCGTAAAGAAAAATATTAAACAATTCTTTTCCAACATGCGAGGCTCACACAATTTTCAGTGTTTAAGAATATATTCTAAAGGAGTAAGAAAATTTGACATTGAGTTCCCCATCTAAAACACAACAGGAAGCCAGGCGTGGTGGCTCATGCCTGTAATCCCAGCACTTGGGAGGCTGAGGCAGGAGGATTGGTGCGAGTTCGAGACCAGCCTGGGCTACAAAAGTAAGCTCAAGACCAGCCTGAACTGCATAGTGAGACCCTGTCTCAAAAAGACAAAAAAATAAAACACAACAGGAGGGGCCTCGCAGGATGGCTCAGTGGTCTAAAGCGCCTGCTTAGGAAAGCTTAGACGGCTGCAGGGACTGCGTTTTGATTCCCGGCACCACATGCTGCACCAGCCCGACCCTCGGGGCAGGCTGAGCTGGCCATAAAAATAAAAATAAAAATAAATAAATAAATAAATAAACAAAAGTTCTGAAAATAGAAAAATAAAAATTTTTAAAAATTCTTAAAACACAACAGGAAAATAGCTCTTTTAATTTCTACTTGGCTTTTGTACCTTTTTAAGGCATCCCAAGAGGTGACCTGCTCTAGAGCAGAGTGACCAGAAGCTAGGACAGGTTGGACTAGCCACTCTTATCACTTATTTCCCTGCCTTTTCTGGAAAATCACACTTTAAATTCTAGCATGTTTTTCTAGAAACACAAGCTAAAGTTGATCTTAGCTATAACAGTCATGTTTACAGAAGGAAGCATTGTTAATAAAATTAAACCAATAATCAAGAGACTTGAACAAATGCCATTTGCTTCTTTAAATGAGGGAAAATATAATCCAAGGGCAAATTGGAAGTGGTTGGAGTTATTTCTACCCTATAAAAGAGATTGTCTCTAGGGATACAGAGAAGCAAGTACCAGCTCAGAAAAACCCCTATCCTAAGCCCTAGGACAAAAAAAGTCCCCAACATATTTATGTCACATATCTAATTACTTAAGCAATCTTTCTTAGCAAAAAGAGTAAGCTAAGTTTTACCCAAAATCTACTCTAAAATTTTTATGTCACTATACTTGTAGTACATGAAACTCACAGGTTAAAACTTCTATCATTGGGCCAGCAAGATGGCTCAGTGGTCTAAAGCACCTGCTCAGGCAAGCTAAGGCAAGCTTAGGCAACCACAGAGACCATGTTCCATCCCTGGCACCACATGCTTGGCCAGCCCCACCCCAGGGCAGCCTTAGCTGGCCATAGATAGATAGATTGATAGATAGATAGATAGATAGATAGATAGATAGATAGATATAGATAGATAGATAGATAGATAAAGTTTTTTCTAAAAAAAAAAAAAATTAAAGCATCTATCACTCTTTTTTTTTTTTCTATCACTCTTTAGCAATCACAACTGGCATCAGGTGCTTTCCTGTCTGTGGCATTAGCAACTACTCACTTCTTTATGGGCTTAACTTAATTTTTAGTTGTTGGATAAGAGAGAAACACTGACACAGGTTAAGGTTCTCTCCCCTCTGATCTTTAGCAGAAAGACATAGCTAAAAAAGGAAAGTAAAATGTGACAGGAAAAGGTAAGAAATGAGGTCAGAAAGCCTTCCCATCTCATTCATCTCATGAGTTTCTTTCTGTTTTGTTCTGGTTTTTGCTTTTGTTTTATTGTCTTGTTGAGACAAGGTCTCACTATGCAGTTCAGGCTGGCCCAGAGCTCATTTTTGGAGCGCAGGCTGGTCTCAAACTCACACCAATACTCCTGCCTCAGCCTCCCAAATGCTGGGATTACAGGCATGAACCACGATGCCCAGTTTCACAGTGAGCTCTTGAGAAAACCTGAGAGTCATCACCCTCAGCCTGGAAAAGCAAAAGGGGGGAATCTCGAGAGCTAAAATTGCTTCCTCACCAGTGGACGATCAGATCTGAAAGGCAACTGAGGTAGAGCAGGCTCGACATTTCCCTGTAGAGTACAGAGGGAGACTATGTAAAACTTCACAGGCCAGACTGTCCCAGTGAAACCTGTCTTTCAAGTCTTAAGAATGGTCACTGGCCTGTTGCTTTTAAACTGGAAACTAGATCCCCATGTGTAGTCTAATAAATCAAACAGGTCAAGCAAGGGCACCAATAAATTCTACAACTAGGAAGTTCAAAAATAGCATACACAAAATGGGAATATAAGATCTAGCCTATAAAAGTAAAATGTCTCAAAGAAACATCATAATCTTCCCATGTTTTCAACTTAAACCTATCATCATTTTGTTTTGAGACAGGGTCTGGGGTTGTAGGCTGTTTTATTCTCCGATCAGTGTCTTTTTTTTTTTTGCAGGACCAGGTTTTGAACTCACGAATTGCACTTTCCAGACAGGCACTGCACCACGGAGCCTCCCAAGGGATTACAGGTGTGCACCGCCATGACTGTCTTAGCATGCCTTGGTGCAGGGCCTGCATGGCAGGTGGGGTTGAAACCACTTCCCCACTGCATCTGCTTAAGCAGGCACTTCAATCCACTGAGTTATCTGGCCAGCCCTTGGTAATTTCTAATTACCTAGATGAGTCACAATCCAGAATCCAGGAAACAAAAGCAAACCCTTACCTCTTTCTAGTGAGCTTGGTCAGACCTCCAAATGATACAGGGAAAATAAATGTACTGCCTAAACAGAAGTCAGACACACTTGGGGCTCATGTTCCCCAAACAGAAGAATGAATTCTAAGGAACAATAAGGTTAAGAATAACAATTATTGAGAGAGAGAGAGAGAGAGAGAGAGAGAGAGAGAGAGAGAGAGAGAGAGAGAGACAGACAGAGAGAGACAGACAGAGAGAGAGACAGAGAGAGAGACAGAGAGAGAGAGGCTCCTGAGAGACAGGAGGGGACTCAAAAAATGCACTGCCACAGACCCCACCTCATAGAAAAGGTTTTATGGTGCAAAATCATGAAGTGGATATAAAATCATGAGGTGAGTACAATGTAGGAGAAAATTATAATTAACAAATACAATTATAAGTTTAGGTGCATATGGGAAACAGGTCATGTAGCAAGTGTACATGGAAAGAACAAGGACTTCTACAGAAAGAAATGAATCAGTGGTCTTGGGTCACTCACTGGGATAACTGATACTACTTTTTTTATTGGAAGCCATGCAGGGCTGGTCATTTTGTATTTATTTTGAAGTCTGGCTTTTAACAGATCTGGCCTTTAGCAAATGTGGCTCTGCCCAGTGAAATTCTTTTCATGCTCTATATTGACTCCTTTGAGGGCCTAGTCCTGGTTCACTCCCTCTATTTTACCTAGCTTAGCTGTCTATAATAAAACTTTTAGGACCTGGAGAACTCTTTTGGGGGATTCAATCTTTACAAACTATTTAGGCTACTTATTTCATCTTAGATGCTTTAGTACTAGTTTTTGGCTTTTGAGGAATTAGTCTCTCCCATAAAAATTGTCTAATTTGTATCTGTAGGGTTATTTTTTTTTTCTCTTTTACTATGGGGTCTACAGGGTCTCACTATGTAGATCCAACTCATAGTGATGATCCTGTTTTCAGCCTCCCAAATGCTAGGATTACAGGCAAACACCACCACACCTAGTCTCAATCACCATCTCAGCACACGCCAGGGGCGGGGCCAGCATGGCACACTGGGGATCGAACCCCAGCTGCTACACTCTGCCTAAGCAAGCACTTTAGTCTGCTGAGCTATCTGGCCAGACCTTGTAAACTTATTCATAATATTCCTCTATTATCTTTTTATCTTTATCTAGTAATATATCTTTTATTCCCACTGTTGGCATTTTGTGTTTTTTCTTCTTGTCATCATTGTTAGAGGTTTATAATTTTACTAGCTTTCCCCCAAAAGAACCAATTTTCAGCTCCATCAATTTTATCTATTCCTATTTGTTATAAATTTCATTGATCTCTCATTTTTAGTTTTGTCATTTTGCAGCTTTTTATTGGTTTTAATTTTTTTTCTCTATAAAGTGAAAGAGTAAATTATTAACCTCTTCTCATCTAAGCAGTCAGTGCTATAAATACTGTATTTTGGCTTTACTTTAGCTATACCTTATAAATTTTAATACACTATATCTTCATGTTCACTCAGAAAATTTTCTTTGGAGGCATTTCTTTTATCCATAAAAAGTAATTTATAAGTTTTACGCAATTATTGGTTTCACTTTATTGGAGAGCATGGTTCACATAATTCTTTTAAATTTGTTAATTTTGTTTTATAACCCAGAATAAGGCAACTTCTATATGTACTGGAAGTAAATGTGTCCTATTGACACTTAATGCTCTATAAATATTAGGCTAACTTGGTTGTTCCTGTTTTTCAGATCCCAGGTACCTTTGCTGATTTTCTTCTGTTTTACCTATCACTGAATGGGCAATGTTGAAGTCTGTACATATAGTTGTGAATTGTCCATCTCTGCTTTAGGGTCTGCTAGTTTTCAAACTCCATCATTACATGCCCACACAGTTAAGTATGCTAGGTCTTGTTTTTTTGTTTTGTTTTGTTTTTCTTTCTTTCTTTATCTGATCCTCTTATGAATATGTAATTATCCCTTAATCTTGGTACTTTTCTTTGAGCTGAAACCTATTTTGTACGAAATAGAAATAGCCATTTCAGCATTCATCTGAGGTGTGTTTCCACTCTTTTTTTCCCATCCTCCTTCCTTTAGCCTGCATGTATCATTTATTTAAAGCATCTAGTAGACAACCTAAACCCACTTCACTTTTTTGGGAATTTAAAGTGATTCTTATAATCCCTTTTTTTTTTTTTCTCCCTTTTTGAGACAGGGTCTCACTATGCAGCTCAGGCTGGCGTTGAGCTCACTTCTGTAGCCCAGGCTGGTCTTGAACTCGCACTGATCCTCCTGCCTCAGCCTCCCAAGTGCTGGGATTACAGGCATGAGCCACCACGCCCAGCTTCATAATCCCTTTTAAATGATGGATAAGACTTTTTTTAATCTTCACTTGTAAGTTTCAAGGATACAATTTTTTTTGTTCTCTGAGGTTACTTCCCCAATTTCTACATTAAAAAAAAATCTTCCATTTCTCTTTCCTTTACTTATTTTTATTAATGCATCTTATTTTATCTCTTCTGAATTTTTAACTGTATTTCTCTGAGCATCCTTCTAGTAATTAAGAATTCCAAAGCATATGCTCAACTTTTCTCTCTACTTAGAATTTGGTACTCACCACTTTGGTGGAATGTGAGAACACATGAAGTTCCCTCTACCTGCTTTCTCAGATTTGTGTTAGATATTATATCCACACTGAACTCATACACATGGAAAGATGATTGCATGTTAAAATTTTTTGACTTCAACAGATGTTTCAGAGAACTCAAAAGAACAACAGTGCACTAAGTCACACAGATACTTGCTATCCCTTCCTTACCATCATTTTTTTTTTTGGTCTTTGTGAGACAGGGTCTCGCTATGCAGTTGAGGCTGGCCTTGAGCTCACTTTTGCAGCCCAGGCTGGTCTCGAACTTGTACCAATCCTCCTGCCTCAGCCTCCCCAGTGCTGGGATTACAGGCGTGAGCCACCACGCCCGGCTCAATTTTTTTAAAGTTATATTCTGGTAGCATTTCCCTTTTATTTAAAGATATTCAGCAGTGCTTCTAAAACAGGTATACTAGCTGCAAATTCTCTTACCCTCCTTTACTTGAGAATGGCATTATTTTAGTTTCATTCTTTTTTTCTCCTTTTGTCTTTTTGAGACAGGGTCTGGCTATGCAGTTCAGGCTGGCCTCAAACTCACTTTTGCTTTTTTAATTTTTTTTTTATGCGCTTAAGAGATAACAATATGACAGTTTCAAAACACATTAGTAGTACATTTCCAGTACTTAATACAATGAATACTGTAATCCTCCTAGTAGTTATTCAGAGCATAGGGTGTAGACATGATAATTTTTCTAATCATTATTGGTACAAAAAATTCTTCTTATTGAACTAAGAGAAAGTGGTTGTATACCTAATCAATGTTCCATAATCACAGTGGGTTATTGGCAAAACTGGCAATGATGGAATCTATTGATTTAAGTCTTTTACAGCTCAGCATACTAACTTATTGAACTTGCTTTTATAGCCAAGGCTGGTTTCAAACTCACATGGATCCTCTTGTGTCAGCTTCCCAAGTGCTGGATTACAGGCGTGTGCTACCACACCCGGCTTTAATTTTGATCTTAAAGGACATTTTCTCTGAAAACAGAATTTGGGGTTCCCAGCACTTGGGAGGCTGAGGCAGGAGGATCAATGTGAGTTCGAGACCAGCCTGGGCTACCAAAGTGAGCTCAAGGCCAGCCTGAACTGAACATCAAGACCCTGTCTCAAAAAGATTAAAAAAAAAAAAAAAAAAAAAAAAAAAATCTGGGGTTGTTGGTGCTTTCCTTTCAGCATTTTGTAAATGCTATGTGGATTCCTTCTGGATGCCATAGTTTCTAGTAAAGAATCTGTGGTCATCTGGATCACTGTTCATTTCAGGCAGTACACCATTCTTTTTGGCTGCTTCTATAATCCTTTCTTTGTTTTTAGTACAGTGATAATGTTACATAGGCATACATTTCCTTAGTTTAATTTACTTGATGTCTGCTTTGTTTCTAATGCTTTTTTTTTTTTTTAATTTTATTTATTTATTTTTTTTCTTGTTTCAGAATCTTTATTTGTTTATTCAATCATTTTTATGGCCGGCTCAGCCCGCCGCGAGGGCAGGGCCAGCGCAGCATGTGGTGCCGGGGATCAAACCGCGGTCCCTGAAGCCACCCCAGCTTTTCCACGCAGGCACTTTAGACCACTGAGCCATCCCACCAGGCCCTGTTTCTAATGCGTTTGACTATACTTGGGAAGTGTTCAATATTCTTTCTTTCTTTATTTATTTATTGTGCACAGCCTCACTACACAGCTCTGACTCACAGTGATCCTCTTGTTTCCAAGCCCCCCAAAACTGGGACTATAGGTGTGTGTCACCACACCCAGACTCGGTGGCCAGCTCAGCACACCCAGGGCTGGGACTGGCACAGGATGTGGTGCAGAGGATTGACCCCAATCCCTGCACTTACCTAAGCAGGTATTTGCTCCGCTGAGCTGTCTCACTGGCCCTTCTTCAAATTTGTATTTAGCACTATACTTTTTTCCTTTCCTTCTGGAACTCTGACAGAAATGTTAGACTTCATTATTTGCTCTCAGAATTCTGTTCACTTTTTTCTTATCTTTCTTTCTTCCCTATTTTGTAGTTGGATATTTTAACTTTCAACATTAAAATTTGTATTTGTTTTTCACTTTGGAACTTGCATTTTTTTTATTGATACTCTCCACTTGAACACTTGTTTTAAGAAGGTTTATGATTACTTGTTCAGACATACTTGTAAAAGCTGCTTGAAGTTCTTGCCAGACCATCCTAGCATCTATGTCATTTTATTCTTGGCTTTGTCTAGGTGTCTTACTCTTCTCTCGTTGCTGAGACAAATACCCAACACTCAAAATGAAGGAAGGAAAAGTTTATTTAGCTCACTGTTACTGGAGGTTTCAGTCCATATTCGGCTGACCCAAGGTTGAGTGGAGCAGGACAGACAGCATCCAGTTCATGGCGGTGGAAGGGCAACAATTGCAACAGAGGTAACCAACCAACCAGGGGAGCAGAGAGCAACAGCGACAGCCTGTCTCTCTGTCTCTCTTTATATTACATTTAGGCTCTCTGCCTCAACCTATCCGCCTTAGGCTACACCCATAATCCCAGAAGTACTTAGACCCATAATCCCATCACTACTAAAACACATAATCTCAGGGATCATGGATCAAGTCTCAAACTCTAGAAGTCCCCACCTGACGAATGCTTGAGGCTTTGCGGGGACAACTAGACATAAACCATAACACTAGGTAAGTTGATACTTGCATAGTTTTTCATTTGTCCAATAAATTTGGACTCTATTCTGAATAGCTTGAATGATATAATGAAACCTTGAGTGTTGTGTAAGTCCTAGAGCAAATGTGGCTGTTTGCTTTAGCAGCCAATCTTCTTGGTCAGGTACAGACTACCTTCTCTGGGCTGTGACTACAGGTTGGCTCTCTGGCATTTCCTGATTCCTCCAGACTTCCTGTTCTGAACCTTTGGCCAGACCACTCAATTGTATGACTATGCCAAGCAGGGCTGGGCAGTGAAGGAAAAAAAGAACAAAGCAACAGGCCTAGAGTATGTTCATAGGCCTTGTCTACTGTCAGCAGTAAGGGTCCTCTCTCATATGGCTGCCTCATGTGGTTACCTCCTGCTGCCCATTGACTTAGCTACAGGCTAGTGCACAGAGGTGCAGATCTCAGGAAGGAAATCTGTGAGCTTTAGCAACACAGAGCTCAAATCTCATCCAAAGGCTCCACTAGGCTTGGGCTGGGACACACTGTAAGACAGTGCACTAAACACATTGCTGGCTCAGTGGAACTTTGCATTCTAATTGTTTTCCTCATCCTCCTGCTAATATTCTCAGAGTACTCAGTTGGGTGATGTTTCTTCCAAGATTTATAATGCAATTTAGTGGTGACAAAGGCTGATGTGTGTGCACTCACTCTAATCTTATCCAGAACCCAGCTCTCTGCCTAGCACTTGTTCCATTCATTATACACCAGATAGTATATTAAACAACCTGTTATACAGTCACATGAAATCCAAAACTATGTTCCCTTCATGCAAAAAAAAAACTTCTGTACCCCTGGCCGGAGAAGGGCTGGGACACCTCAGTATAGGCCTATCTATTCCAGGAGATACTGCCTGTGGCTATGCAGAACTTTGGCAGGGTCACCCTGGACTCTACACCCCTTCTCTCTACGTGGGGAGGCAGCTAAAGCTATACTCAGTCTTTCCTGTAGAAACGAGAGATGCTCCCAGAAGCAAGAGGTGCAGACTAAGATACCATCCTTGGTCTCTGCCCTCAGACCTGATAATTCCCCACTATCTTCATATTTACCCATGATTTTGAGCAGATGATTCTCATAACCTGTCCAATTTTTGTAACCCTCCCCAGTGGGTGCTTAAGCCAAGGAACATACCTGCCCCCCAGGTTTCTTTCTCTTATTTTTTCCCCTCTGTCTCTGCTTTTGCAGATAAAGAAATAGCTGTGAAAGTTCCTAGAAACCATTTGGTGTGTAGGTATAGGATAATAGGTTAAAATTGTGCTTTTAACTTCTTACTACACGGCCCCTATCTCACATGAAAATGTATCTTTACTTTAAAAGGGACTTTTCTTGTACCTGTTTCTTGATACGCTATAATCAAGAGGTAATATATCAAGGCATTCTTGTTTTAAAAGTAGTCTTTTAAGTGCTGGGGATATAGTTCAGTAGGATAAGTACCTGCCCGGTAAGCACAAGGTCCTGAGTTCAATCCCTGGTACCTCCAAAAAATAAATAAAAGTAGTCTTTCAGATAGAGGGCGAATCCATGATTTCTCAGTGCAGACTGGGCTCCTGCCCTTGACCAGAGAGCATATTGCCTCAGCGTCTCTGGGGGCTTTTACTACCAGCCTGACCTTGGTCTTCTCCCCAAGGTACTACATGATCAAAATATAATGCAAGTCACTACAACCACATGATAGGAAATCAAAACTGATTTGTAAGTATTTGTATAAATATACCATGTTAGGCCAAGTTACTTAAATACTAACTTTTCCTCTCAAGTGATAGGAAAAATAATCCTTATGTTTGATCAAATGACTATTTTCAGCCGCTCGAAGAACCATAAAAATTAAAACTTAACCAACAGCCCAGGAAGAGCCCACTATCATCTGTGTGGACAGATTGCCCACGTGCTTACTGATACCACAGGCTACAGCCAGTGTAGATGGTTTCAAGCCAGGTAGTCCCAGGAAGGAAAGGGCCTTTGGTGCCCCACACCCATCCATAGCTGCCCCCACAGGGTATGTTCACCACCGGTGTACTGTCAAGTGGGAAGGCTAGAATGCAAGTCACCAGGTTGGCAGGAAGGGGGCACTCATTGACTGACATGCACCTCCCTAGATGGTGACTGGAGCCAGTGCTGCCACGACTTGACTGACTCACTGGAAAGCAGCCCTGCAAAGGATAGGCCCTGCACAACGCCACATACCCAGGGGACCCACAAAAGTACGCACAGAAGCCCACAGGGTACCTAACTTGGGAACTTGGGGGGGGGGGGGGCGCTCTGGTGCTCCTACCTTGGCTGGCTTCTGGCTTCAGGGAGCTTACGGGAAGTGGGGGTGATGAGTCGGGGACATCGGCTGCTGGGTGTTCAGCCACTGGACAGATGATGAACCACCTCTTCCCCGTGTGGAGCACTGAGCAGAATAAAAACAGTATGCTAAAAAGGAGCGAATGTTTCTCTACCCTGGGAGATGCCTGTCACATCAGACCTGCATGGGGCTTCAGGGGAACCTGTTTGTGCCTATGTGGTTTTCTTCAAAAGAGTGTGAGCAGGGAGGCCATGTTCCCATCATAATCCTAAACAGTGACCTTCCAGACGTGGGTGCTCCCCATATCCCAGGAAGAGGATCCTATCTGCTTTTCTCTCTCACAGCAAAGAGGTATGGACAGAAAGCCCAGCAGTATCTCTCTGCCATCCCAGGACTCTCGAAAGCCCAGTTTGGGCATAGTTCCTGGCATACCTATGGAACCAGCCATAGAAGTGGTGATGCCAGCGAGGGGGAGGCCTTGCTCTGCAGGCTGTGCACAAGGGGGCTTCTATAGAGCACTGGCTGCAGAACAGAGACAGCACCTGGGGAAATGGCTCTTCCTTGAGCTATAGCACTTGCTATGAAAGGGGTACCAGTCACAGCTGGGGCAGACTCACCATTCTGCTGGTACACGGGGGCATTTGCTGGGGACTGTCGGCCCTCCTACAGGAAAGAAGGATGGGAAGTCAGCACAGACTCCACGAGCTATTCACAGCTTCCTGCCACTACCCCCTTTCTCCCAGAACCTGGTTCTTACCTCCCCCTCGACCAGGCCACAGGTGCCCAGCGGTGGTGGGCTGACTCCTGCATCAGAGCCCCGGTCAGCATCAGTGTCTTCACTGAGCATGTCCTCCGCCTTGTCCATAACATCCTTCATCTGCTCGATGAATGTTTCACGCTCAGCTGGCAGGATGAAGTCATGTTCCACCTATGAGGGGACATGGGCCACTGGTGATCACCTGGCACAGGCCGTAATTGTCCTGGGCTTCTATCAGGAAAGGTAAAGATCTCTATCCTGTCCTAGGCCCCTGAAGACAGGGCACAGGGACCCCACAAGAGGACATTCCTGGGGCAACAAAGAGTGGCTAAAACAGGTAAAGGCCACTTGGAGAGGCAGCCCATATGGTACTGTCCTGACTGGAGTCAAGCTGATCAGAAACCTTCTAGCCACCTGTAAGCAAGGTGTGGATGCACAGGATGGAGGGGACTGGGACTGGAATGGGCAGGGGGGCTGTCCTGGGGGCATACACCTAACAGACTGAGAGGTGAGAAAGCAGATTTGTGCAGAGATAGGATGGACCTGGGGAATGGTAAAACTGTGAAGCAGCCACTGGCTGCTTCTCCATACCAACATCAGACCTTCAGCCTTGGTAGGCACATAGGTGGGTAGGGCTTGGTGTCCAGAGAGGGACCTTATTGGGAGTGACTCTGGGAGTTTGCTGTCTGAACTCTGAGACTGGTAATCAGCCAGTTCAAGCCAGGGGCTCTATCCAGGAACCCATGCTAATTCCCCCCAGAGTGACTTAAGACTTGCTTTACTTCCACAAGTCATCTTCCACCAAGCTTCCCCCACAGCCCCAGGGCTCTTCTCAGAGCTGAATCCAGAGAGCACAACTCCAGAGTCAGTTGGGTTGGGCCTGTGTGGTCTGATGCTTAGTTACAGAAACAGCCACACAGGTGGTCATCTCTCCTGGGCACAGCGTTCACACACATCAGCGTCTGCTCTCACCAACTAAGGTCAAGGGTTCTTCAGGCCATGTGACCCACCTGCTCCTCACAGAGGGACCATTCACACATTAGATGACTCTATCTTCTACACCTTGCCAGCCCCTGCAGCAGCAGCCAACAGCAGCCCAAGCCCTGGCAAGTAAGTGGAATGCAGAAGGAGGTCCCACGCCACAGCCTGGAAACTGTAGCTTCTGAACCAAGACCCAGTCACTGACCCAACTCTCACATGGGCACACAGCCCCACAGCTACTGTGCTTTTCTGGGTGCTCAGCCACTTAGGCAGATGGGATGTGATGTATCACAGAATAGAAAACTGTACAAAGACCTCTGGGAACAGAGATCCACTTGTCCGCCTGTCTACTGAGGCCGTCTCTGCCCCTTTGGCCCTTGCATCAGGCACTCATCTTTCCAGACCCCCTCAGGGTTAGGTCCATCTGCCCCTCAGAAAGCGGGCTACAGAGTATGCGGAGTGCTACACACACTCTCAGACAAGGAGCTGGCTAACACTGGTGTCCACGATTCACCAGGTGCTGAAGTGTGGTGTGGGAGTACAGCACTGTGTATAGGGAGCATGTCCGAGCTACCCAAGAGCAGCGAGGTACAGCACAGGACGCTGTGTGTAAGAGCACAGTGTTCCAGCACCACGCAACACTGAGCCACAGCCCCGGAGTTCTTCCTGTCAAGTTTGTACTTCCTTTTAAATAAATTAAAATGAATTCCAAACCAATATAGAGAAAAACCTAAAATATAAGGTGCAGGTACTACCTGGAATTAATGCCAACTTAATCCAAACAGTCATAGTTCCTCCTTTACGGCAGGGTTAGCAAGGAGGTCTATGAAAAGTAACAAACCCAAAGCCCCAGCAAGCCACCAGGGGCAGCACTGAGAAGCCCAGGCCCTAGGTGCAGGAGGGGCTGCAGTAGAGGAGGTGCTCGTCGCACTCTGCCAGCCAACACCCACCCTGCTCCAGCTCCCTCTGCCTCTCTTCTGGGGCAGGAAGGGTTGCAAGGGAGATGACCCATGTGAGCAGTATGCCTAACCAAATTTGTTTATTTTTACCCTGCTGACCCACAAAGGTATAAAAGATGAGTTGGCTTAAAAATGCCTCATTCAAACCCATCAAACAGCACAAGAAAGAAAAAGGAACCAAAGAAAAGGAGAAGCAATGTGCTGAGCATAAAAAACGAGAAGAGGCCCAAGTTTACAAAGCTTACCACTAAGTAATCATTGCTGAGCAGGGACATAGGTATGTGTATGAAGCTGCTGCTAAAAACGGGGTGTGGACACACAACTGTATATCTGCAATGCTGGGCAAAGGGCAGCAGGGACACCTACGGGATCGGCGGGCAGGGTGGCAGAAGACAAGGGATTACTTCACAGGCATTTGCTCTATTACAGTTCCTGACATGTAAACAGCATGCACATAAAAAGCAATGCAAGGTGCATGCTAAAAACTCAGGAGGATGCCAGAAGCGATGCTGCAGACCCACAGGTCCAGGGGCCACGTGAGCAGCCAGCCAGTTGCTGCTAGCAAAGGTCCCTGGCCCAACCCAAGCCAAGCCAAGCCAAGCCAAGCACTTCCGACCTCTCTTCTGCCACAAACCTCAACCCCACCTCTCTCCTGATCTCTGCCTAACCGGTCACTGGCAAGAATCCTACTAGAATCAGTTTACCAAGAATCTCCCAGCTG
>PVJA010027642.1:0-28384 GCA_004027025.1 Myocastor coypus | reverse complement strand
TATTAATCTAAACTGATCCGATGATGAAAATATGTAATATAACCATTGTTAAATTTAAACAATAAAAGAATTGAAAAAAAATGCAGAGGTAAAAAACAACAACAACAATAACAACAACAACAACAACACCAATATAGAAATCCTGAGAAACTAGCTCAATCACGGAGTAACCCCGGTTCGAATTCTTAGTTCCACCAAGGAAAATTTAAGAAAGAAAAATAACGAGTTATACCAAGAATACTTAGTAGTTATCAGTGTTTCCAGAAAATGATTCATTAATCTGTCGTTATGCTTACCATATCAAGGAATTTCTTCACATTAAAATAGAAAATGGCATAAGAAACATTTAATATGGTAAGGAAAATACGGTACAGGAATACCACAGTGGCACAGAGGGGGTTAAAAGTTTGTCCCAATTTTAGAGATGAACAAAGCAGTTTGTACTTTATGTTTCCTAGTAATTCTCTTGCCCTTGAGGCAAGCTCATGGGTGTCAGATATTTTTTTCACTTGTAATGACAGGTAATTTTGTATCAATCAGACCTTCCTGTCTGTCTGTGACTTACCTGTTACATGTCTATGCATGCGCACATATGGATTGTATGTATATAAGGATTTAGTTGAAACCTTGGTAGGGAGTTATAACTTTAAAATGTTGTTTTACTTTACATGTAGTTGTTTTTATGCATTTAGGACAGGGATTCAGCGTCTACAGGTTCTCACTATATAGATAGGACTTGTAGTGATTCTCCTGTTTTCAGCTTCCCACAGTGTTGGAATTACAGGTATGTGCCACCAATGCTTAGTCTCAATCAGCTACTCAGAGCCCCCAGAGGGCAGGGTCTGCATGGCAGGCGGGTGATCAAACCCTGGCCATTAGGCTCTGCCTAAGCAGGTGCTTTAGTCTATGGAGCTATCAGGCTGGTCCTACTTCATATACAGTTTATGTCTAAAAAACACAGGTTCATTATTAGCTTCATTTCCTTTCCCTCAGTTTAAGTGTTAAAACACTGTAGAAAGATTTGAATTTTTTGAATCAAGAACACATTGAAAAGGTCGATTTAAAGAATATATAGGAAGCAATACTTTAAACAAAAAACATCGTGTGTAATTTGTTAAATGATAAGGGCATACTTTTACCTTAGTTGAGACAAAATTATGCCTTGAGACTCTCCTTAAATTTTATTTTTGTCACTTGTTAAATAATTATACCTAAGTAACATGATTGTTTTGATATACAATGTAATGTTAAATGATGTTTGAAAATGCACAATGCTGCAAAACTATTATTCTACTTAATGTTATTTAAACGCATTTGTGGAAAATTCAAAGAAAATGTGGATCCAAATGTTTTCATCCCATACCACCTGCATATTATAATTTACCTGTTTTCAAGATATTTTAATAACCAGATCTCACTGATTTCTCCAGAATAAAAGTTTCTATCCAGCTTACCTCAGAATCAAAGCATATGGAATTAGCAAACACTCTCACAAATTAAAAGTTTACTATGGTTGTATTTAGTAGAAGTAAAATAAATATAATAAAGAAGGTGGAACAGCAGACAAGAAGTTGGAAGTAACATATCATATTGTAGATTTCATACTCAATTAATTAGATGATTCAAGACAAATTTCTTCCATAATACTCAGGTAAAAGAAATGTCAGTTCTCTGTAATTTTAATCAATCAAGTTGAGTAGGCTGGTAGAGCTCCACTTACCAGGCCACACAGAAATAAAACCTGCTGTATTTTGACTGTCTACTGTCTTCACTGGAGTTGAACAAGAAGCTGAGTAGACTATGTAGAGTCCAGAGTACTGAGAAAATTCTATAACCCTAATGTGACAATTTTCAAACAACTCAATTTCTGTGAAGAGGAGGCAACTCTCCACCTCCCTACTAAATTAGGGCTGAGAGATGTTTTCTCACTGGGCTATACTGAATGCCTTAGAAAAGATTTAATTATCAGTGTTTCTCTGTTTTTTTTTTTTTCTCTCATCTCTGAGATACCCATCTTTTTCTTTTCTTTTCCTTTTTAAATGAGAATAAAAATATTAAGAAATCAAAGCAAACAAACAAAAGACATTAGAAATGATACCAAATTTCACTAAACCAAGGGCTGAGAAAATAGCTCAGTAGAATAAGTGCTTGCCTGGCGAGTACAATGGCTTGAGTTGAATTCCTGGTCCTACTAAATAAATAAATAAATAAACAAATAAATAAATAAATAACAAAATAAATAAATGAATAAAGTTAAAAGAAACAGAATTTCACTAAACCAAATGACAGGAATCAAACAATGGTTGTTGTATTGCATATTGGTGTTTTCTCTGTCTCTGTTAACTCTGAGTGAGACATTTTGGTTTAGATGAAAGTGACAACTCTAGAATTTTCTTAAACTGCTATTTGTGGGATAATTAGATCTGTTACTTTGTAGAACTTCTTAGCATTCTTTTTCATTAGATAAATATATGGAGACAGATTGTATTATCCATTTTCATTGGCCTGTTATACCTGGAACAGTTTTAAAATCTACTTTTGCTATAAAAAATTTTTCCTACGAAACTGAGTATTTTTCCTTCTTTCTCCATTCCTTTTTAGATATTCCTTTTTAAAGGTCTGGGAAATTTTCTTTGGTCACATAATATAGCATTATTTTGCATGATGCATTATTTTTTTAATTTCCCAGGGAATTTAAAATGCTATCATAACATGCATCATGTATGCTTTTTCTTTATATAAAGTTAATAATTGTTTTTATTCATTGATACACAGATACATGATTAAATTATTGCTAGAGTTTTTGTTTAAATTAGTTCACTAAGAGCCGAGCATGGTGGCGCATGCCTGTAATCCCAGCACTTGAGAGACTGAGGCAGGAGGATCCGTGTGAGTTCAAAACCAGCCTCAGCTACAAAAGTGAGCTCAAGGCCAGCCTGAACTACATAGAGAGACCCTGTCTGAAAAAGATATAAATAAATAAATAAATAAATAAATAAATAAATAAATAAATAAATAAATTCACTAAATAGTGCTGACCTAGACCATCTTTGTTTTAGTATATAATTAGATCATTCTTTGGCAACCATGAAAAAACTGTTTTCATTTTTTAAAAATTTATGATTCTATGAATGAATAAATACAATTTGAATTGCTGTCCTTATGAAGAAAATGGCTTAAAATGATGTTTTTAAGCCAAGTTTAAAATAGAGATGTCTATTTTTGGAGAAGGAGAAAAATGAATGGAGACAATTTCACATTGAGACTTCTTTAGTTCCTCAGTCAGGCTGCAGGCCAAATTCATAATTGCCCATGTGTATGCTTTCTAAAACTTCTTTAAAGAAACTTGGATGAATTTTCCAAACAGAAATGAAAGGTTTTTAGCTGAAAATGTCTCCTTATGCATGAATACTGGTGTATAGAGTAATTTTCATGAATGAAGAGTATGCGGGACAATGTATTGGGAGGTGCAGCTCAGAGTAAAATTAAACTTGTGTTCTTCAAAGATATAAGGCTTATCTTGTTTACTAATTTGCTAAAATAACTGCATTTGTAGAGTGTGAACCTTAAATTTTAATCTTAGAAATTTCTTCATCTACATATTCTAGTTTACTGTTGTCTGACTGCTGGGTGCATAGATTCTGATTTAACTGTTTTAGGAAGCAACTTGATCATTGGAATGTTTGAAAGTTCCCTAGGTGACCATAATATGCAAGAGAAGTTGCAAACCATTGAGCTTATAAACAGTATACTAGGTCTTATAGGAAAGTCAGTAAATTCAAATTAAATTCAAACATAGGAATAAGGTAAAAGGTGGTCAAAGAATCAGGTTCTTCATTAAAATATATTTACACTAACACATTGATAATCTTGATTGAAAATATTGATATGCAATTTTGTCACCAAATGCCTATAATAAATAAAAGAACTACTTACAATACAATAAAGCTAGCAAACCGTTCTGGACAAATAAGAATTATGTATAAAATAATATTGTATAATTCCCAAGTAATGTAAGAAAATCACATTGAACATAGAGTTTCATAAATAGAATGCATACAATAGAATTAGGAAGTTAACAGTGATAGTTTTCAATGGAAAACGAATTCCTTCTACTTTTACAAACAGTTTTGTTTCGCTTTCTATAGTACACATGCATTACTTCAAAGAAGGAGAGTAAATTTCATTTTCTTAAACTGAATACATACTATTTAGAAATATATGAAGAAAGGGCTCGTGAGATAGCTCAGTGGAGTGAGAGCTTGCTTAGGCAAACATGGGGACCAGGGTTCCATCCCTGCCACCACATGCAGTGCTAGCCATGCCCCTAGGCACACTGAGCAGGCCACTAAGACAAGGTGTGGTGGTGCACACCTGCAGTGGTGGTCAATGACTAAGGTCAAAGGTGGTCAAGGAATCAGGTTCCTCGTTACTGGGTGAAGCTGAAAACAGTGATATCACTACAAGTCCAAACTGCGTAGTAAGACTATGCCAAAAACTTAAAAACAAAAAAAAAATATATGAGGAAGATACAAATCAATACGTTTAGGTTCAAAACAAAGCTGTAATAAAAGAAAATGCAGTAAAATGCATGTATGTTTCATTAAAAGGGAAAATACATGAACTAAATATTTGAGTATAGAAAAAATTTTAAAAAGTTCAATATCTTCAAAACATACAGACAAGTGCTTTCAACTGTAATCTGTAGTAAAGAATACGAACTATAATGTATTTAAAATGCAAGGCATAAAACATTCATATTCGATGGTATATATTGTTTTTTTAAAATTCAAATAAAATAACTTAAAAATAAAAAAACTATATCATCTCAGACATAAAGATTTTGACATAGAAAGATACTAAAATATATGTTCTAATGAATTATTTCAGCAAAATTGATATGAGTCTTTTTATATCCTTCATTTTAGTAAAAACATCTGGGTTGTCTTCCATGTTAAGGAAAAAATGCTACTGAAAGGAATCTATCATTAATCTGAAAGTATAATTAAATGAAATAAACTTTGTAACAATATAAGAATAGATGATAGTATATAAACCTCACAGCTGAGGTCTATATCTCTGTCTTTATCTTCTCTTTTCTTTTTTATTTTCTTTTTTTGAGAAAGTCTCTATGTAGATCAGGCTGGAGATGAACACACTGTGTACACAAGGATGGCTTTGAACTTTCTGAGAACCACCTGCCTCTTCTAGAGTACTGAAACTATATAATATACACTATAATCAGCTAGATTCGGTCCTCAGTCAATTCTTCAATTTATACTAAGATTTTAGAAGTATCTTTTATTTAATAAAAAATTCAACAAATTATATGCCATGGTCAACCAAACTATTATTTTCATGATGTTTTTATATATATTCTAGCCAGTGACATCAGACAAGTACTGTAAAAAATGCATGACAAAATATTAGAATAGAAATATTTCTTCATGTATTTATAGGCTTGTTGAATTTCTTTCTATGAGAAGTGTGTTTTCATCTCAGATGACCTTAACCACCTAGCAGAAAACTTTAGCCATGAGGCATGAAATATAAAGGTGGATTAGTATACTGAGATGTAAAAGGCTTAAATCAGCAGCTTCTGACATTGCCAGTTCTGCCAGTAACCCACTAGAAGTGTGGAATATTGGACTATGTATACAACTACTTTCTCTTAGTTTAATGAGAAGAAATTTTTGTACCAATAATGATTTGAAAAATTATCATGTCTACATCCTGTGCTCTAAATGGCTACCACAAGGACAACAATATGTACCATATTAATTATTGAGAATGTATTACTAGTATGTTTTAAAACTGTATCATTATTTCTTATTAAAAGTAATAAAAAGTATTAGAAAAGGAAAACTATTATGTATTAGAAGCTGATGTTATTGTTTACTTAGGGCAATGCTCACAAAACTTAATAAGAAAAAAGTGAAATAATTAGATTTTTACTTTTTTATTTTATTTTTTATATAATGGCCAGCTCAGCCTGCCCTGGGAGGGGGACTGGTACAGCATGTGGTGCTGGGGTTGTAAACGCGGGTCTTATCATTGTCTAAGTTTGCCTAAGTAGGTGCTTTAAAATGTTGACCCTCTTGCATGCCCAAAATTAGGTTTTTAACAGATCAATTTTATTGGTACACTTTTGATATATATATATAATGATCACATTCATCATAAAGAATTGTATCTGTATATAACGGACCTGAATTCTCATTTTTTCCTTATAAACCTTAGTTCAATTTTAAATAAGGACAACTTATTGTATATGCTGGAAATTCTTTAATCAACATGTTGAAAATGAAAGCTCTCATTCTTCAAAACTAGACATGACTCATAGTGATCCAACCTTCCAAGAGCTGGGATTACAGGTGCATGTCACATCACCCAGCCTCAATTGCCCTCTTTGCACACCCCAGGGGTGGGGCCAGCATTGCAGGCCCAGAGATCAAACCCCTGGCCCCCAGGCAAACTTGCAGGTGCTTTAATCTGCTGAGCTATTTGGCTGGCACTAGCAATTTTTTAAGTATTTGATACAGGATTTTACTGCACAGCTTGGAGTTGCAGTGTTTCTCCTGGTTTCAGCCTTCCCAATGTTGGGATTACAGGCATATGTCACTAATGCCCTATCTCAGTGATTGGCTCAGTGCACCCAAGGTCAGGGCCAGCATGGCATGTGGCACCAGGAGTTGAACCCAGGTCTCTGCACTTGCCTAAGCAGGCTCTTAGTTTGCTGAGTTATCTCCTCAGCTCATAATGTGAAATTATTATGAGTTTATTTAGCATAGAGTTTGGTTGTAAAAAATTTATCATAAGACATAATATACTATGATTATGATCATGTATATGTAATTCTGATGAGATTAATATTGTGGATATAGCTATACTGAATTAACATAAAATGTAATAAAATCATTAAAATAGATTGGTGCAACAAAGGAACACTTTAGTGATAAAATAAATGTAAATTGTTTCTGATATCCATATAAATAATAATTACTTATAATTACCAAAATATTTGCCCATGTTATATTACGACATGTACTAAAGTTACTGAAAATATATACAGAAAAATAAATGAAACAAAGTCAGTGGAATATGTACAAGTATGTATAATAAACATATTTTAAATCATTGGGTAAAAATGGATTATGAAAAAAGTGCCTTTCATAATTACGTGAATCCAAGCTATGTACTGAGATTCTGTATGAAATAGATACAAAAAATTCATTACAAGAAAAAGTCAAAACCCTGCTTTAACTACTATACCAGCCCATCTTTTATCTCAGTGAAGTATTGAAACATAAATAAGCTAAAAAGTCTAAAGAGAGCTGGCCAGGTAACTCAGTGAACAAAGTGCCTACTCAGGTAATACACAGGGACCTGTATTCAATGCATGGCTTGCCATGCTGGCCCCACCCCTGAGACACACTGAAATGGTGATTTAGACTGGATGAGGTGATGCACACCTGTAATCCCAGCACATGGTAGGCTGAAAACAGGAGCATCCCTAGGAGTCCGATGTGTGTAGTAAGAAACTGTAGACCTGTGCTAAATACATAAAATAACGAAGCCTAAGGAGTAGAACAATAGGTCATACAATATGGCCATAATAAAGTCCTTTTTATTAGTTGACACAAACTTAAAGTCTAAAATAAATACATATAGGTAGTTTTTAGAAAAATTTTATTATAAATCCACAAACAAATTCAATTTTAGGAATCACTTAAGAAATGTACCACCCACATTTAAACAAAGATATAGCAAAGACTACATTTATATTTCAATGGAATATTAAAAGTAATTCATTCTAGATAATTTTGCAGGACTGTGGTTTGAAATCATGACCTTGCACTTGCTAGGCAGGCACTTGTGCCATGGAGAAATCTCCCCAGTCCCTAGATTATAATCAAAGAAATGAAAATAAAAGTAGCTAATCATTTTACTTAGTATAGTTACGTCAGTTAATGGATTCAGTAAAATGCATCAAGATATGATATGCATATATTATCAATTCCCTAAGATCAATATATTTATTGTATATCATAAATATATACCAATTAAATTTTTAAAAATAAATCCGAGTAGTTCAGAAGAATATTTATGCCACATCTATCAGAAACGGTACAGTTGGACCTATCAGAAATATTGTTCATACACATTATTTAGCATGGCACTATTTAATATCTCTTAATTTCTAGAAAAATTTATGTAAGTACAGAATTGATCATTTTCAGGGTATAATTTTTATTATAATAAAATGGAAGCAACTCATATAGCTAGCATTTAAATAGTGATAATGTGATAACATACCTCAAAAAAAGAGAAATTAAAATGTAAAGTTTGAGGTTACTTATTGGTATCAAGGGCACCCTAAATACATGCAAAACTGAAAGTGTTATACCCACTCATTATCTATATAATGCTATGGAATGATATGACTTATATAGCATATACTTCATATAAAGTGTCAACTGTGTCTCCTCAACTCTCAAGAGGTAAAATAGAGATTTTAGTAGATTTCTACAGTTCTTCACTTTTTGTATTGCATTTCTTCTCTCAGTTTTGGAATTCTGCTTTTATGTTGCTCTGCTTCTTTTTATTCTTTAATTATAAATAGATCTCTTGTGGTTTGTCAAAGATCCCTTATAAAAATGCACAATATATGAACAGCATGTACATAATCATAAAAATATAAATGCATACTTTTGTTCAGCTATCTGTGGTATTAGGTGTGGATTTCCTTTTCTATAGTTTCAATAACATGTCACCTCAGCTATTATAAAGGAGAGCATTCCTGGATTCAATTATGTCCCTATTCTCCTCTAATTTCTCAAATCCAAATACCAATATCAAAGTTGCTGAGCCTCCTGAGAGGTTCGTCTTTATTTCTTACACCTCTCTCTTTAATACACATGCACACTCACAGAGGCCTCTGGGAAAGGTAAACGAATTTTATTCAGTAGGCAGAAGAAAGAGAAAGCTCTCTGGAAATATCTTGCTAGCGCTTTAATCCACTGAGCTATTTGGCTGGCTCTAACTTGAAATGTTATTTATCAGCTGGCAAAAAAGGCCAATAATAATTTTTAAAAAGGACGATGTTAATTTCACATTTAAAAAAACACCAAAAAAATATGCCTATCAGCTAAACAATCCACACTTTCAGGGGTGTGTGTGTGTGTGTGTGTGTGTGTGTGTGTGTGTGTGCATGCCACACAGATTCATTTAGCTTGTTGCATGGGAACCAGAGGGGCATTTCATTAAGAAAGAATGGGCTGGGTGAGGTACTGCAGTACTAAAGCCCTTGTTCATCCTAAAAAGGGTGTATGAAAGCTAAAGCAGGTTCTGAATTACATGTTTTCATGCAGTAGAAATAATATACTGAATGGGATTTCATTCTACTTGCGAGGTGGGAAATTTCAGATAGGGCTGGATACATTATTCCCTAAAAATTCTTGGTGATTCCTGTTCGGCAAACATTCACTGAGTGGAACATAGTGCAATGATTTTCTTGCTCAGGCATGGTGTTCACTTTGTCTCATTCTAAGTACGGTCATTGAGTGGCCTTCTCTGTAAACCATTCATGTTCGTTTTTCTTTTTATCTTTATTTGGGAACATCATGACCTAACTCTTTGCTGTAATGTTTTTTCCTTTTCCGTCCCTTCTTTTGGCTATAGGCAGGCAATCTCAGGACAAAGCACACTGAATTACTCAATTGTGAGGTTTTATGCTTCTAACAAGTCAGGGCATGTGCTTTTCCCTAACTTCTATGACAAGTTAGTGAAAGAAAGAGGAAGGGAGAGGGAGAGAGGGAGGGAGGGAGAGAGCAGAGAGAAAGAGAGAGGAGAGAGAGAGAACAGAGATAATGAATTTAATCCTGTTCTCATGAATTGAACAGGCCACACATTTTTTAGAGAGCCCCATGGTGTGTAATATATACCGCAATTTAATAGAATTATTTCAATAAGTAAGGTAGAACAGTGAAGTTTAACCATTTAGCAGGTTAAGAAAGCCCAGTCAGAATTGAAAATGAGTGCTGCAAGTAAGCATCAAACTTGTAATGTACATAAATTATTTTTCTATTGCTCAAAACACTATCCTCTTTGGAAGCACTTTTCTTCCACTTCAGACTGCCACATTACATACTCCTTCATCCAAAATGTTAGCTCTTCTTCCTATTGGAATTCAGCCACACATTTCTAAATTAAATGCACATTCCTCTATTAAATTTTCTGAAGAACTGAATTAATCAGACAGTAAGTTTATTCCTCTTGAGTTGTCAATTGAAAGCTTTTTCAAAGTCTAAAATGCTACTCATGACAATATTTTGTGAAACCCAAAACTTGGGCCAGAAAGATATTTATATCTTACAAAAGTAAAATGAATAGTTCAGTCTGATAAATATATTGTCCCAGTGACATTTATACAAATGATTTAATAGTCATTTAATACTCCCTTTATCTTCTTTCTTTTTCTTGTTTTTTGTATTTCAGGGAAGTGCCTATATGGTGTTCAGGGCCTCACTACTATATCAGACTCCTAGTGACCTGTCTATTTACAGTCTCCCAAGATCTGGGATTACAGGCATGTGCCACCAAGCCCCATCTCAATTGCTGGCTCAGCATACTTCCAGGGCAGGTCCAGGTTCCCGATACCTGCTTGTAGGTGCTTCAATCAGCTGAGCTATTTGGCTGGCCCTGCATTATTTTTATTTTCAAACAGAAAAGAAATGTTTTGGGCTTGCTTCTGGTGTTGTGGCTTTGGGTTACTAGCTACATGACCCTGGGAATCATTTATGTCTGCAGTTTTAACAAGTGTGAGTGCCTTCATAGGTTATGTGGCAGAAAATAGATTTGTAAAAAAAAACTCTTGCATTTGAAGGAGGTGAGATAAAAAACTAAAGCAATTGAAGTCAGCACAGTTATCTCAGCTATCTTGTGTGTATGCATACGTATATTTTCCCCTTTCTTCATTCTTTCCTTTTCCTTGCCCTCAACTTAGATGTTATTTCATTTTGAATAGTTTCTTTCTTTCTCCCACCTTAAGATATAAGCCAACAACTGGCTCTTGCTTATGACTTTAAAATGCAAAAAAATGGGTCTAAGTATAATCAGTTATTCTTTTAAAAGCCAAAATCATTACATAATATAAAACTTTTTCTCTTTATTCCTTAAGTTATTTGTCAATATATCATTTTTAATCTACTATTCAAAATTGTTCTAAGTTCCTAAAAACATGGAAATGTTAACATGAATTTTAGTGGTCCTCTTTGCATTAAGGCCATCTTATGTTACTTTTATATTTTTAACTTTAAAATTTTATTTATTTATTTATTTATTTATTTATTTTTTTAGTCCAGGGTATGACTACACAGCCTGGACTTACAGTCATCTTTCCAGTGCTGAGATTATAGGTGTGTGCCACCACAGATAGTTTTGGTGACTGGAACAGTGTACCTGGACTTCTGGGACCAGCAGGGCATGAGGTACTAGGTTTGAACTTAGGTACTTATGCTTGCAGGCAGATGCTAAGACTACTGGGTTATCTCCCTAGCCCAGTCAGTGCATTTTAAATGGCAATGAAATATAGAGCTCATATGCAAAAGCAATGAAATAGTGTAAGTTATATGCCATGCCCCATTCATATATTTATGTGCATTTTTCTTATTAAAACAGTGGAATCTATGCACAAAACTAATTTAACATTTTTTTTGAGACAGGGTCTTGCTATGCAGTTGAGGCTTGCCTTGAGCTCACTTTTGTAGCCAAGGTTGGTCTCAAACTCGCACCAATTCTCCTGCCTCAGCCTCCCAAGTGCTGGGATTACAGGGGTGCACCACCACACCTTGAAAACATTTTTATTTCATGTCTTCCTCAGTCCACACTTTATCACCAAAGTAACCTTTGACTTGATGATGAGTATCAAGGGAAAAAAGAGGAAGAAGTTCTCCTGTGTCTCCATATCCATGTATATGACCACTGTCAGTGGAAGTGTACTACTTGTCTGCTGTAAATATGTAACATAGGTGGCATCTCCTTGGTCATTAATATTAATATATCTTAGTATTACATTGCCACCTTCATTCTGTTTTCACAGTCAGTATTGTTTCTCAAGGAAAATAGTTATGTATGCTGCTACTAACTTACTCAAAGACAGCCAGAGAGGTAGCTCAGTAGATTAATCCCCTGCCTGTTAAGTGCAAGGTCCTGAGTTCAATGCCTGGTACCACACACACACACGCACACGACATTACATCCTTATCTCTTATCTTCTTGTAGTTTATTATGATAGAACCAGAATACTGTGCTCATGGAGTATTGCAATTCCCAAGTATGAATAGAGTAGCAAGGAGTAGTTAAAAGATATGCTGCATGAAGCTACTCTTCTTGTGAGCATGTGCTTTTGTGTCAACTGATTTCAAGTATGCAACACAATTTAGAAATAAAATTACAAAAAGCATTGTAAGTGAAGTGTTTCGATCATAAGAGAATAAATTTTGTCCAGAGACCTCAGAACATTTATTTTTCTTTGTGCTTTACAATCCTCAGAAATGATAGAAATTTCGCCCTCAGAAATTCTAAACTTAGTATAAGACACAAAGATGAGTATACTGAAATGCTAAATAAAACTATAACTGGAAGATTATCTTATGAGTACACTATTAAAACAAAGGAGAAAAGTATTAGTGAAATTACATTGTTTTATCCAACTCTGATACATGATTTCTAATATACTGTTTATGATTATACATTTAGAATATGTTCATTGTAGACATTGTGGCCTGGTAAAAATTACCTTGTAACCTCACCCTTGTTTATGCTGAGCACACAATCACACTGCTTTCTCAACTTTATAACAGCCATTTAATTTTTCTTGGAGTGTATTTAATGTTGTGAATTTTTTTGAAGGTTATATTTTTTTCTACTAGTTGTAGCTCATTTCTTAAACAGTTATCTCTAATTTTAAAACTGTGTTGCTCTAAATAGTAAAAATAAATGTTCTAGGAAGTCTTTTATTACTTGATATACTGCCTGTTCAGAGACTACATTCTACTTGTGGGAAGATTTTCTACTTTAAAAATATCAAAAGCCAAGGGCCGTCCAAATATCTCAGTGGACTAAAGCATCTGAAAGCAGGTACAAGGGTCAAGGGTTCTATCCCCACACCTGTTGTGCCAGCCCCACCCCTGGAACCCACTGAGAGGGCAAGTGAGACTGGGTGTGGTCACATGTACCTGTAGTCCCAGCTCTTGGGAGACTATAAACAGGTAGATCAGTATGAGTCCAATCTAGGAGTGAGACTCTGAACACCCTGTAGACCCTTCCTTAAAATGCAAAAAAACAAATAAATAAAAAATAAAAATATTATAGGCCAATACGACAGAAAAAGGACCAAACATCAAGATGACTACCTACTTTAGAAAAATGTAGGTATATTTTCAATTATAAAGTTCTTACTGATTTTTTAAACTCTCATGAGATTTACTAATTCTATAGTAACTCAGATTCGTAGTAAGTAAAACCTGTTACATTCATAATAATGCTCAATGAACCATGGGGAATGAGTAAGTGGATACAGACCAGTTGCTAGAAAATATTTCTTTGTTACTGACTTGTCTGAGAGTAAAGAAACACATTCATTTATTAAGGATAGTGTATGAACTTTTCCTCACTGATGCGTTTCTGATAGCTCTATGCTCCTTTGAATACTGAGAAAGACACAGAAAGTAAGGGTAAAGCACAGAATTGATACAGATTACTACAGGGTATTATATGAGCTGCTATATTTTTATTTCTCTTTTTTCAAGATTCTTGCAGTAATTCCAAACTAATTCTATAGTATTTGTTAAAAATACCATCAGGTGAGGTAGTATTTAGTTCCTGTAACATATAAATTACTAAGAGAACCAGAATTATCGTGGAGTTCCAATGGGCAGGTCTTACAGAGAGCACAAAATCAGTAATTTTCACCTTTGACTACACATTAAGCTTTTACAAATAGTGATGGCTGTGTTCTATTTCCAGTGATTCTGACTTAAGTGCTTTGTGGTCCCAGTTCCACAATTTAAAAATTCCCCTAGGTAATTCTAATATACATTCAACTTTGAAAACCACAGTGAAATAAAAGTAATTCTGTAGTCCCAGAAAAAGAACTCCACTACTTTTCCAAGTTTCTTTGAATAATTATCAAAGTACCTCACTTCAAATTTTTGATGGAGAGCTGATATGCAGTTCTTCCAGTGCAAGAAATCAGAATAATATAGGTTATCTCAAAACAGGGTGAGAGATGTCATATTCAAATGCAGTTGTAGAAAATGTATTTGTACTACATTAATTTGATTTATGGCAGCTATCCACCCATCGATCTATGCAGCCATTCATCCACATGTCCATCCCATCGCTCTCTCTAAGCATGGGGGGAAATGACTGGCTGATGATTTTCCCAACTTACTGGAAGTGTGAGCTACCACCAAATGTTGGAAACAAATACATTTAATTAATGGAACAGCCCATACTTGAATCTCAAGAGTTGGAAAGAGGTGTGCTTTATAAAGAAGTTACTTCATGCAGTCTATTTTTTTAGGTCCCCTTTTAGTCTTTTCTAGGCTGCTGTGTGGCTTGGCAACTGCAATTTAAGACCTGCATCTGAGTTTCCTTACCTACTGATTTTCAATTGAGGGAGGCTGAGATACAGGGGTAGGCAGATATTAGAGTTTTAATTGTTTTGGCTCCCCTAGGATCCAGACAGATTCTACATTCCAACTCAATATGGAAGAAAAAAAATTTTGTAACTGTTTTTGACATTTTTCTCGGCATTGGTCTTCTGGTTGGAGGAACTTATTTTGCCTTTGTTCTCTTTGGTTAGCACTGGGGTTTTACCATTTCATGATGGTTTCTCTAACGCTCATATCTCTATATTTAGATGGATAACTCCTTTAGTCAATGCTGCTTGCATACTCCACAATTATTAAACTTACCCTCTCCTGTCAAGACATTAAGTGAGTTTGGGAGAATTTTTATATATTAGCTACATTATTTTAAAGTTACTATGTATATTAGCATATTAACTTTTCTTATAATTTCCATTTCTCTTTTTTATAGCATTTCATATTTTTGAAAATGAAAATATAAATTATTTGGGCCAGTGAGATATCTAAGCGGTCTGGACTGCCTGCTTAGGAAAGCTCAGGCAACCGCAGGGACTACAGTTTGCTCCCTGGCACCACATGCTGTGTCAGCCCCCAGGGAAGGCTGAGATAGCCATTAAATAAATAAATAAATAAATACATACATACATACATACATACATACATACATAAAATTTAGAAATACCTTTAAGAAAAGAAAATATAAAATCTTCATGGTACAAAATCTAAATACCTAGTAGGTAGAAAACACAATTTTGGAAAGTATGCTAATCCATAGTATGAGAAAGTAAGTAACTTAATATGAAAAGCAAAAGTGTGTGTGACATAAGCACCTATAATGATTCCCTGGATACAGCTTTCTGCTATCAGAACCTGGGACAGCCGGGCGTGGTGTCGCACGCCTGTAATCGCAGCACTCGGGAGGCTGAGGCGGGAGGATTGGTGAGAGTTCGAGACCAGCCTGGGCTACAAAATTGAGCTCAAGGCCAGCCTGAACTGTACAGCAAGACCCTGTCTCAAAAAGACAAAAAAAAAAAAAAAAAAAAAAAAAAAAAAAAAAAAAAAAGAACCTGGGACAAAGTGCAAGTGTTGTAGCTAACATTTTGAGATTATACTGTTATAAAACTTGTGCTGACATAAAACCATATTTCCCCTCTCACATTTCGCTCACATTCTTTTTCTTTGTGAAGTTTTCTAGGGAGAGTTACATAGTGGCAGACTAACTTTTTCGAAAATAGTGCTTCAGGTAAAACAAATGAAGCAGAAAGGGTAAAATGGAAAAGTCCAGAGACCCGTGAATAGGAACAGGGCTAAGTTTTCTTCAGAAGCTTTATAAACAGGGATTTGGGAGTAACCGTACTTATTTGTAAATGAAAACAAAATGGAAAACTTGAGTTTTAGAGAAATTGGCTTTTCTTCTCAGTGAGAGCTTTCAGAGATTCAAGTAAAGGTGTGAAATAACCTGTGATTCCTGAAAAGATACTCTTCACCAAATACCAAAAACAGAACATATGTGTTAAAATATTTCAGGTGTTTCAGGAGCTTAACTGAGTTTGTTAAATTTTGCTTGTTCACTTCATTGGTCTGTTATTACCTCCTATCTTCACCCTATTATTTCTACAAGTAACAGTTTCTAATGAAATCATTCAAATGAGATTATGCATCACTAATAATAGGAAGTATAAGGAAGTTGATCTAGCAATCAACACTAGCTATTAATTGGTGGAATTTCATAGTAAAAGAGGAAAAATAATACAGTGGTACCTTAGGTCATGAACTTAATTTGCTCTATGATTTTGGAAAAAATGGCCACCAAGTTTGTGTTTGTGTGTGAGAGGTGGGTGTGGTCATGTTGTCATGCCATACGGAATTTGCAAACAAAGGTAAAATTGTGCCAAATGCTTCTTTTTGAGGATGAAATTATTTCCAAACAAAAAGTTCATGTTCCAAGGTATTGCTATAAATTTCTTGACGAAGATGCAAATATTTTTTGCTCCCCTGCATTCTATTGTTTTTGAAAACTATTTTGATGAATATGTATGAGTTTTATGTTCAGAAAATAATTAAAAACTGAGGAAGGACATTGATTTATACTAAATCTTAATGCCAGTGAGTAGGACAAGATATTAATATGTACAATGTGCATAACAAGAAGTGGATCAAAGTTGCTCATATCTTGGAATGTTATATAGCAGTGTAAATAATGAGTTATAGATCTATAAGAACAAGGAATAATCATCCAGTATATGGTTAAGTGAGTCATCTTCTTATACCTAGCTCAATTAAACTAGCATGGTGCAGGGTGTGGAATGCCCACCTGAGAGTTCTGGCCAGCAGCACAAAGGCAGAACATAATCTGTCAGAACTTTGTCTGGGATGTTGTTTGGAGAACCTGTTGGAGCTGTTACAAGGTGCTGGTTCTCTTGGACTATTCTGTTGGAGGCCCTTGCCTGATGAAATTGTTGAGAAGTTTGGGTCCTCTTTTGAGCAGTGCTTCCTGACTCTGGAGGGGACCATGGGACGCTGTTCAGCCTCATGGAGAAGCTTGTCACATTGGCTTTCCTGATGAGAATTCGGCTTTCCTTATTGCTAGAGGAGCTGCTGATCTCATCCTTGCTGAGGATGGCTATGGTACCTTTTTGGGAGCTCTGGTGTTTACCTTGAGCATTTTTCCTGACTCCAGTTCTCATTCCTCAGCACACTAGCACAGTTGCTTCATCCTGCTGGCATAGACTTTCTAGCTCCCACCACTAACACTTGGGCCTTTCTGCAAAATTGAGGAAGTGGATCTGCATGAGACTTTTTACAGTCTCTAAGCCTCCAGTTGTACTTGTGGGAGGCACCATTATGAGCTCTGAGCTTTGAGCTGGACTCATGCTGGATATTAGGATCTAGGCCCTCACCTGGAGTTTTTAATATTTAGTGTGTGGATAGATGTCCAGCAATTTCTGTATATGATTCTTGGGTGATTCCTTATAAAGCAATATTATAATGTGTGTCCTATATACTATTCTCCTTGCCAAAACTCCAAAGTATGGCAAATCATAAATTAATATTATAGACTCAAAACACTTTCATTCCCAAAGATACCATTTTTCTAAAAGGGGTATGTAGTCAATATCTTAGGCTCAAAAGCCCATTGCAAATACTTAACTATACTGTGCATTAATAAATCTATAGACAATAAGAGTGAATGAGTGGAATATGTGAATTTCAAAAAATGAAAATATTTTTAATGAAGTTACCTACCTTGTGGGGTGCAATGCCCTGATCCTAAATTAGACAACATTCCAGAAAGGTCAGGGACACAAAGACTTAAATCAGACTTTGCTCTGTCTGATAATTACCCCTAGCAAGGAGAAGAATGCAGTAGAATGAAGGACTATTGTAAGATCACACAGCTTCAAGAGCAAGTTTTTGTGAATATTACAGTTCTTGTTTCAGGTCTGTTGCATTATTGTGGTTTGTAACTTACATAATACTGTTCAATAAATTTCCTGGAAAAATATAAAAGGAATGGCTGTCACCAAATTGAAAGGGTTCTGGAAGTTCAAAGAATGACCTATGTAAGTCCACTTTAATGGGTCAATGAGTTTATTAGGGGTGCCTTATACAGTAGTAGATGACTTGTATGCTCCTGCAGTATGAAACTTGCCACCTCCCCTTGTCTGTGCTACTGTTTTTTGTTTGTTTCTTTGTTTTGGTTTGCTTGTTCTGTTATACTTTTAACTGAGAACTGTCTATAGTGAGCATATCTCTGGCCTTTCAAAAAATGTTTAATCAGTTGCTCAGTGTCTCAGTTATTCTTCTCTCTTTGCTGGGACAAATACCCAACACTCAGAATGAAAGAAGGAAAGGTTTATTACCGGAGGTTTTAGTCCTTATTCAGCTGGCTCCAAGGCAGAGGGACACAGGGCAGAAAACAACTTTTCATGGCAGTGGCAAAGAGCAAGAGCACAAAAGGGGGAGTAGCAGCAGCCCAAGCAGCTAGACTTTCTTCTTTACACAGAAATGCAAATTACCCGCCCCAGGGGAAGTACATCACCCATACTCACAATAATCAATTACAAATTCCAAAAGCTGCCCCGTGACTGCATGAGGCTTTGGGGGGGACACCTATACAGAAAACAACACTCAACCTGGGGTGAAACTATGGATCCTCTTGACTCAACCTCCCGGACTGCAAGAACTATAGATGTGCATCACAATATGCAGCTATTGCTTAGTACATAGGACTTAAAAATAAATAGCACCCACAGTACTAAAGTAAATAAATAAATAAATAAATAAATAAATAAATAAATAAATAATTCTGTTCCCTGCTCATCCTTTTCAGAAGTTGAGGGGATCTTGGCAAGGACTACAAAGCTCCAATCATGTTCAGGTACAGTGCAGCACACAGCCTCAGCACAGCATGAGCTACCCTGAGCAGTTGAACAGTAGCCCACTACAGGATGGAATTATGTTGGCTAGAGTTCCATGGACTGTTCTCCTCATGAAAACATATGGTATTTTTGCATGAATTATCATACTACAATGAAAGAACAAGTAACTTAAAATTGGGGAAAATTAGAATCAACATAGGATTTGAGAAACATTTTAGGGAATTTTTTTTTCTTTTAATGCAACTTGGATATCCATTGTTTACTCCTTCATTTATAAAAGAGATCATTTTATTGAAATCATACCTAAGACCTACTTGGAATTGCTGCTCATTGTTTTGCCTCAATTCTGAACATATCAGTTTGGTAATAACTCACTATTCATTAGTTTACCGATAATAATTGTGATAACCTTAACTCTGTGGAGATCAGCCTATGGTAAAACTATATTGTGAATCGGATTTTATTACTTCCTGAAAGTTTTAAGTAGCCTCAGTGACAGCGACAGCACTCAACTAGAGTATTCGTGAAAGAAAACAAATGAGGCAGAAGCAAAGTATGTTGAATATGACTGTAGCTAATGCCTTTGATACAGCGTCCTAAATTCTTACTCAGGGCAAGTGTTGCCACAGTGTGCCTGCATTGCAGTAATCCTCCCTAAGTGAATGTGCATCTATCTCCTCAGGAAGAGGGAGGTTTTTATCCTGTAATGGGGTTTCCAGCAAGTATCTCACTTTAGTTTTTACAAGCCGTAAGATAACATCCTCGTCACTGCCTCTCTTTGATGGTTCCCCATTCAATGGCACTCATTTAGTTGCAGGATACTTTTTCTCACAGTCAACAGTTTTTCCTTTGTGTAATTAAGTCTCATTTTTTTCCAGATAGATCCATTTGTGCCAGAACTCTTTGGCTGCCTTGAAGCTTGTACCATTTGGTTATTTTTAGTGTTATCTCTTTCCTTTCATTAGCACAGAGCTAAACTGTGCATATTTTGTTCTTTCAGCTTTGCACAGATTAAGATCTAGCTTCTTAGTCATTTATTTTAACTGTTACATTGAATTTCCTGTGGTTTATTTAAATACTCTTGTTCACTTTAATATGCCCAGAAAAAAATAAAGCACTATTTTCTCACATCTAATCACCTACACCGACCAGTGATACAGGGATAGGTGTAAAGATTATAAATCTTTGTGACTGTGTGGATTTGTTCACTTGGTGGATAAGCTCCGAGCCATAATATAAATTCAATAATATTTTTCTTAGTATCTTTAGTCTACTTCCAGCTCCTTTTGCTTAGGACAATATCTCTTTTATACCTTTTAATTTTTCAGTACTTTTATGCTTTGATTTGCATTTCTTATTTGTTTGGTTGATATTTTATTTGCTTTTATATACCCACATTATAAAATATATGTTATTAACATGAAAATCCATGGCTGCTCATTTCGTTTTTCAGTGTAACACATTTTCACTTTTCAACACAGTTATCTCTTGTCAAGTGCAAAAAATATGTCTTGTCTTTCCCAGCATCTGTATCCATCTAAAAATGGATAAGGTATTTTTCCATATCCTGGAGATGATGTGAAAGTGCTCAAGAGGTTATGTCAGAAGGAAGGGATCATGCTTGTGCTCTCTTCCTGGCCTTCTCAGTATTTTTTTATTGAAAAACTGTTGTGAATCCCCAACTCTTGCAGCCCAGAGAGTGCTTTCCAGAGAACTTTTCCCTGTAAAAAGATATTCCCTTTTGGGGTCACAGATTTTCCTCAGCTTTCATCCTGGAACTGGGAGCAAGATATACTTCTGACAGGCAGATTTGTAATAGTTTTCTTGGGTTTCTCCCGTTATCATTTGTTGTACTCTAAGAAAAAGACAACTGAGGCAGACGTCCAAAGAGAAAAGAGAGCGCTTTATTTTATTTATTTATTTATTTATTTATTTATTTATTTGTTTGTTTGTTTGTTTGTTTGTTTGTCTGTCTTTTTGAGACAGGTTCTTGCTGTGCAGTTCAGACTGGCCTTGAGCTCACTTTTGTAGCCCAGGCTGGTCTCGAACTAGCTCCAATCCTCCTGCCTCAGCCTCCTGAGTGCTGGGATTACAGGCGAGAGCCACCACGCCCAGCAAGAGAGTGCTTTATTTTAGCTGGTACCCAGCGGCAGTCTCTAAGCAAGAGAGCAAAGAGGCGTGCCAAAATGGGCTTTGCTCAAAGTTATATAGAAGCAAGCAATACTACAGAAGCCAATTGCGGTTACTTGTGGGGTTAAGGCACATTATCATTGGCTGGTTTTGAACTATGTCCATATTTAGCTAAGATGTAGCTTGCAACTCATGACCCAGAATGTCATGACTGAGTCACATTCGGGAAACGGGGACTTTAAAAGGGAACTTTTAAGGCAAGGGGCATGAGTCTTGCTTAACAATGAGAGCAAGTATGTGGTCTAAAGTTTAACATGTCCCAATTTTGGTCCCTTTGAGGGGCTGTTTAATGGGAATGTGGATGTTGGCTCGCCTTAGCGGTTGGAATGCAGATGTTACTCAGGCAGCAGGACATTTATAACATTATATGGTTGGGCAACTGATATTTGTCAAAGTGGGGCATAGGGGAAATGGCGCATACAGAACAGGGAAAGGGTGACAACAATGAAAGTTCAAGATGGAGTCACAGTAGTTAGCAATGAAGTTGCAATGGTCAGGCTATAATATCATTCAAACTCACTATTGTGCAAATTATTTTCGAGGGATAGTTTTCCTTCTTTCCTGGGTGCATTAATTTATAAGTGCATTTCATCCATCTGTATCCACAGCTCTCCTTTTCTTTTCTTTTTACATTGCTGCTCTCCAAGTTGTTTAATGGTTTAATGTTCAAATCAGCCTGCCAGACAACTCAGAAATTTTCCATATAATTAGGCTATCTCTTTTTTCTTTTAATAAGAAATAACAATGAGACAGTTTCAAAACACACTGGGACAGCCGCAATAATTAATACAATGCACATGGCTGTCTTCAAAGTAGTTATTCAGAATACAAGATGCAGACATTATAACTTTACTAAACACTTTTGGTAGGAATATCTCTTCTCATTAAACTAAGAGAAAGTAGTGGTATGCATAGGCCAATATTCCATACAGCTGTGATATTCAAATATTTAATATTCTCCCCTTATTTGTACCTGCATTTCATATGGCTTGGAGTTCTGGTACAGAGTATATTGTATACTTCATTGATTTTGATCCCATAAACAGAAAACATTGCTGAAATGTTTATTGCTTGCTTGTTTGCTTATTTATTGTACTTTAGGGAAGGGTTTACAGGGTGTTCGGGGGTCTTAGGACTAGATTGGACTTGTAGTGATCTGCCTCTTTACAGCTTCCCAAGAGCAGGGATTACAGGTGCGTACTACCCAGCCCAGTCTCGATTGCTAATTCAGCAGGCCCCAGAGGTGAGGCCAGCACAGCAGGCCCTGAGATCAAACTTCTGGTTTCTGAGTCAGCTTGCTGGCACTTTACTCCACTGAGGTATTTAGCCAGCCCTGAATTGCTTGTTGTTTAAAACTTCTTCTGAAACTGAAATCCACAACTGTATTCATAATAGACATGACATTGTTTGGGACAGATATCCTCATTTCTTTTCTATACATTCTATAAATTTATTATACCAGTTTTCAGATATAGTCGTATACAATGCGTATTTCACAGAAGTTTTTAGGAATAGTAAGTCAGTGTTAAATAGGCACTTATGATTTGTGATCATATATTACAAAGTGCTTCTTTGTGCTTATGGGTCTTCCTTAAATATTATGTCTCAGTTTGATCAATAAGTAAATGAATCGATTGGACAAGGTAGAAAAATATAAATTTCTTCCTAAAACCCAGGAGGTCTAGAAACTTAGGCCTTTAGTTTAGTTCTCTAAAAATTGGCTAGATCTAAGATGGGACAGCTCATTTTTAAAGAATTATTTATTTATTTATTTATTTATTTATTTATTTATTTATTTATTGTTTCAGAACCTTTGTTTGTTTATTCACTCATTTTTATGGCCGGCTTAGCCCACCCCGAGGGCAGGGCTGGCGCAGCATGTGGTGCAGGGGATCAAACCGTGATCCCTGAAGCCACCCATGCTTTCCCAAGCAGGTGCTTTAGACCAGTGAGCCATCCCGCCAGGCCCGATAGCTCATTTTAGAAGTGCATGAATAATGAATTTGTCACACCTATCACTGGATAGTTTGCTCTTTTCTATTCAGTTCTGATACTATTTGATTCAAACCTTACTTTGAAATACAATGTTATGATGCAAAGTAGGCTAATACAACTAATTTCCATAGAACTTTAGGAACACATATATAAATTCTCATACAGCCCATAGTTCCTGGCTGTATTCAGTTGCATTGTCTTTGGTATAAACGCATTTATATTTTTAATTTTTGTGTATTCATTAGCATTTGAAAATAAGGCAAATACATTCCCATAGAATTGGCAATCAATAGTAAGTTAGCATGTGATTATATGCACAAGTCTATATATACAAATACATAAACACATATTTATGCAGCTATCTCTTTGCTTGAATCTGCAGCAAAGGTATATTAATTTTTGTTGTATTCTTTATCCAAGTCAATAGATTCAGCAAGTGCAAAATATAGTTTCTGTGTTTTCTAATTTATTTACATTAAATATATTTTACCGCTTATCAATATAAAGTGAACTATCTATATGTTATAATAATAATAATAATAATAATAATAATAATGCAGTTATTAATAGTAAGTATGTACCCTCCTGCAATTACAGAGCACAGTTTCTTTATTGGTCACAACTGTGATTGTGGCAAATTTAGGATTATTCACTTGTTACGATTCTATTTCTACCCTTATTCCATCAGTTTTACATTAAAGCCTGCTATTAATAAAGACAACTGTGAAGAAAGGCTACAAATATACTTCATTTTAAAACTGAAGCTTTCATCATTGATTTACCAAACTTGAATTATTTCTATTTTTAGGGTATAATTAAGTATCAAGTACAGAAAAATGAAGAAACTGGTGATATACTGTGTTTCTCAATGCAGTTATGATGACCAGTAAAATAGCTCAATGGACTAAGAACCTGATTAGGCAAGCATAGGGACAGGGGTTCAATCCCTAGCACTGCAAGCCATGCTGGCCCTGCCCCCTGTTACAATGAGCCACCAACACAGTCTAGGTGTGGTGAGTGTACCTGCCATCGCAGATCTTGGGAGTAGGGCATAAACTCTACTCAGGGGAGGGGGATGTTGAGTTTGAGCCCAGTCAGGCAACTTAATGACTCGATGAGACTCTATGTAAAGGAGGGGTGAGTGTGGTTCAGATATTTGCTGCACACCCCCGCCACACACACATCCATAGTGAAGTGAATTATTCTACTTGCATTAGGACAAAAGAAAAATAAAGAAAAATTTGAAATGAGACTCAGAGCATAAGAATTTATAGGTGTAGAGCTGGGCATATGGCATAGTAGAAGTTGCATTTAAAGAATGAAGGACCAGCATATGCAAAAGCTTAGAGGAATGAAAATTCATGGTAACTTAGAACAATAGTGAAAATTTACGTTTCTAAAGTGTTCGATATTTAGGGGAAGATCCAACTCTGAGGCTGTAAATGCAAGCTGTGATTGAATTCAGAAGACACTGAAAAGTATATTAATGATCTGAAAAAAAAACTTTTTATATAATTTCAGTTGTATAAATAATGACAGCTCCTTTTACTCCATGTACTTAGCAAAATTCCATAATCTGTACGGAGAGGATAGACATGAAAATAGACAATCATGGCATATTTTTTTAATACTTGCAAAGTTTCTCATCACTTTCAAGTGTTTGGCTGATTTTCATTCTCTCAATTACATGGTAAATTGGTTGACCATGGCACAGTCTTATCACTTCGCAGTAGGACAAACAGAAGAGCGGTGAGAGGAAAACAGGTAAAACAGCTGGACACATTACTTTTCTTCTTTGTCATCCTGCTTTGTCACGAACCCAAAGAACACAGACCTGAAGAGGAGCTTAATAGTATTCAGCTCCATTATGTGTGCACCAGCTACACTTACCAGCTATACAAACATAATCAATATGGTTTAGACTTGGTGGTTATAATTTGGAGGAACTATAATTGAATTTCCTCCCTTCTTAATATCATTACACCTACTGAACATCTCCAATTAAGTATTCCCCCATAAGTCTCAAAATTTAATATCCCAAATGGAACTCATTATGTACTCCCACATTAAACGGCTCATGACCATTTCCCCTTTCTATTAAAGGCATCAGTGCTTCCAGTCTCTTAATTCTGAAGTCCCTGGAGTCATTTCTTTTGCATTCTTTTCTTTATCCATAAATTTAGTCGCTAAACTTTGTGGACTACTGTTTGACCTTCTTTTTACAAACAACTTTGACATTATGGACAGGTCTTTTAAAATTCGCTTACAGAAATCAAGGAGTGAATGCACAAAAGAATAAACCTATGAAAACAATCAGTAGCCATGATTTTCATAACATTAGCTTGTATGACAATCAAAAGTTTCTCAGCAGAGCCGGGCATGGTGGCGCACGCCTGTAATCCCAGCACTCGGGAGGCTGAGGCAGGAGGATCGGTGCGAGTTCGAGACCAGCCTGAGCTACAAAAGTGAGCTCAAGGCCAGCCTCAACTGCATAACGAGACCCTGTCTCAAAAAGACAAAAAAAAAAAAAAAAAAAAAAGTTTCTCAGCAGTTTCATCTGCTCTATGGTATTAATATTCTTATAATAATAAGAGGCATTTCTCCTTCCATGTGAATTCTTACAGTCTCTTAAATGACACTGAAATACCTCATTTTACATAGCACATTTGATTGCTTTATTTTGAAAGAGTGAATGTTGTTTAGAAGGTACATGGTTGTGAGTTTAAGATCTACAAGGAGATTGGCTAAGGTAATCGATTGAAAAACTGAAGGCTCACATTGATTAAATTGTAAATAACTTCTTGGGTTATGATTTCATTCTTTTACTTGCTAGATGTCACTTTAATGACACTTTTACAAATTGTACATACTTCACATATACAAAACAGTAATCATGCTCCTGAGTTGACAAATACATACTTAAAATACACAGTGTGGATAAAAATACAGCTATGTTACTAGCAAACAGTGTGGTATGCGATATAATTTTGATGATGAATCACATAAATATTCACAAAACACTTTATCAAGCTGTGCAGCTCAAAATTAAAAAATAGCCCTTATAGCAAAGAAAAAGTTATACCAAAATAGCTTGCAAAAGATATTGATAATATAGTACCATGAAATATTTGGTTCGAGCAGCCTAACATTCCAAAGACTTTATAAAATAATTTATTATATTTGATTAACAACATGCAAATTTCTAGTAAAATGTTTTGGAATATTTCATGAAATCCCCCAAAATTTATATATCTGCAGTGGCCTAAAACCTTTTTTAGAGAGTAAAGGCGAGATTCTCTCTTTGAAACATGAACACTGCCTAATACATGGGATAATGTGTTTCACTTCAAGATACAGAAATATGTCTCTTGCTTCTATGACAAATAATTTTGTCCCTACATAGTATTGCCTTGAGTATCAGGTTTAATGTACTAATTAGGGCGATAAAAGTTCGAGAAGGATAGAAGAGCAACTTTTTAGTACAATTAAAAAGGAAGCTAAATATTGAAGTGATATAACTATGCCTTAAATCTGCTTCAGGTAATTCATAACCTAATTGAGAAGGCTGCCTAAATAACTAAAACGCAAGGATTGTATTCACTAGGCCAACAGAGCTTTTTCTCTATAATCAGTGTTTAACAAAAAAAGACCTGTCACCCATCAGTAGACACCGTTTCCTCCACAGTTTTCTTCCTATACATAATAAAAATATTTCTTGGCCAACTATCATGTGCTCAGTAAAGAAAACAAACACTCTGTCAAAAAGGAATTAGCTTAAGAGTAGACAAGAATAATTTAGGGAGGAAGGATCTGATGAAAGATTAATAATATGTGGATTTTTTTCTCACATCAGCTGGGCTTCCAAGTTCAATAGAGACCCAGATAGTTTACTGATAGTTGTTGTGACATAAATAATCCAGTGAGTTTATTTCTGTCATAGTTTATAGCTGGATTTTGTTGAGAAATATGTATGTACCAGATGCTAAAACCAAGATCTTTGCATGTGGTGTCATATTTAGATCTTAAAAAAAGCCTAGTGAATTTGAGATAATTACAACCATTGTATTTTAATAAGCAAATACAAATGTATACATACATATTTATTATATACAATACGTTGTTTTGATGTGTGCCTACAATTTAGAATGGCTTCATCAAGCTAATTAACATGTACTATCTCAATTAAGTTTTCTGTGAGAGCACTTAAAATCTACTCTCTTGTTTACAAAATGACAATGTGTTGGTAACTATAGTTACCATGTTATACACTAGGTTTCTAGAAATTATTCCACTTTTTACTTGAAATTTTGTATCCTTTTATTTTCCTTGCCTTCCCTCATGCTAAGTTTTGGAAACCAGTCTTCTACTTTCTTTTTCTATGTATTTGACTATGTCAAACCACATTTAAGTGAAGTTAATCAGCATTTTTCTACCTCTGTCTGGCTTATTTCACTTAACATAACATCCTCTAAGTCCATTCACATTGTCTCACATAATCGGATTTTCTTCCTTTTAAAGTCTAAATAGCATCCTATTAAGTATAAATACATTTTCTTTCACATTCATTATTTTCTGAATTATAACATTGCTTCTGTTTCCTAGCTACTGTGAATAGTGATGAAAAAAGTGGAGCATAGACATCTCCTCAGCATATTATCTTTGTTCACTTTTGATAAATAAATACCTAGTAATGGGACTGTTGTATTTTTACACATAAAAAGATAAGAAAACCAAGGCTGAAATATTTACACCAGCTGGTCAGTGACCAAGTCATCCTAATTATCTAACTAATGTACTTTAATTTTATTATAATTATATTTCATCTTATTACATTCCTCCAGTTGTATAATATCTTAATTTTTATCTTCAGTGTTTATTTCTATAGTTGCCACCATTCTGGAAGTTAAAATATTTTATTATTTAGATTGTTTTATAGGCAGTGATTTATAACACCTCAAAATTAAGTTATTTAATTTTAGATCCCTTTGTATATTATTCTTTGATATGATAACTTACCAAGAAATAGTTAAATATTGTTTGTGAAGTTTGTGTATAAATGAACATTTGGATTATAATAGTTGTACTTTCATCACTTACATTACATTAGATTACTGATTAGATTCCAAATAAAGTTTAGTCCAGAATCCAAGAAGTTAAAGACTG
>PVJA010027641.1:0-28385 GCA_004027025.1 Myocastor coypus | reverse complement strand
AAAAGAAAAAAAAAATAAAAGTAATGTTGATTTAAAAGGGTTAATGTTTAATTATTTGATCAATCTTATATACCTATATGTATTAATTTAAACTGATCTGATGATGAAAATATGTAATATAACCATTGTTAAATTTAAACAATAAAAATATTAAATTTAAAAAAGAAATGCTTTAAATTATGAGTGATATCTCAGGTTTTCCCTCATGCATTTAGCAACTGAGAAACTTACACAACAGAGAAAATTATTCTCAGAGTATATGAGGAAAAGTTTTCAAAATTATTTTAGAGGCATTGAAATATATTTAAAAATGTGAGACATAATAGATCAACAAAAGTAAATTTTGACCCTGTGAGGAATGATGGGGAACAGAATAAGAGAGGGATGTGAAGTATAAATTATTCCAAGCCAGTTCATAAACATTTCAAATCATAAGTAACTCATTTTTTTTTTATTTTCAACCAGATCTAACTTGACAGTCACGAGAGGACTCAACTCCAACCATATCATCTGCCTCCATCCAGGAGACAAATATAAAACTGTCAATAGTTTACTTGATGGCAGACGGAAGGAAAACATGTCCATGGGTTTAAAGGTTTAATTTTAAGCCTGAAAATTTCAAGAAAAATAATCTCACCTGGTAACTGTTTCTTCATACCTGAGGTTTTACTCACACTTACAGTGGGGTCCATAGTGACACTGTTGACCACACCATAGTTATCCTAACCCTGGAAGTGACCCACACTAAATTTACCCTACAGTGTTCCATCGATATGTGGTTGAATTCCAGGGAAAGGCTTGAACATCAAGGTTGGGGTGAGTTTCTGTAATTGGTAATACTTGACAGCAGAAGCCACACATCAACGCTTGAAAACTGGGAGACGTAGGTAGAAATTGTCCCTGATCTGTGCAAGGATTTGTCCCACAAGTCTTCTGTCTTTGCTGGTTTTAATCTGGAATATATATACATATTTTGGATTTTTGTTTTTTGTGTCCTTAGAAAAGATACCATACCATTTATTTTTCTTAGTTTTTTCTCTCGTTTTCTTTTATTACAAAATGAATACAAAAATACAAGACTTTAATCATTTTAAAACTAATTATAAAATTTAAACTAAGATTCTCTACTACATATGTCATTTTGGATTCTGCCTAAAATTTATGTGTTGTAGGGCCAGCCAAATAGCTCAGTCGATTAAAGCACCCTGCGAGTAGGAGTAGGGACTCGGGGTTCAATCCCTGGGCCTGCTGTGCTGGCCCTATCCCTATGGCACGCTGAGATGGCAACTGAGACTGGGCATGGTCCCTATAATCCCATCTCTTGGGAGGCTGTAAACAGGTGGATCACTACAAGTCTGATCAAGTAGTGAAATCTTAAATATATATAAACCCTTTTTAAATAAATTATGCATTGCTAATATAAAGTTGTAACTTAAAATGTGTCATTTCATTGCCATAATTTAAGCTTCTATTATAGCAAATACAAATGCTACAAAATGTTGACATTTTATTGAATATTCATAAAAATTCTACTAAATTATAAATGAATCAAGGATACATTTCTAAAAGCAATATTAATAGACACACAAGAAAACACACAATATGAATAATTGGATCATAAAGCAGAAAAACGTATCAACAACAAGTGAACAGAGACTCAGAAATAATCAATAGCTCTTTTAGCTAAAACTCAAATAATTACATTATAGAATTATGTGAAATATCCACCTATCTCTAGCCAGTGTGATGGATTATTACTCAGGTATAAAGAATGATAAACTCACCTTCATATATAAGTGGATGCATCTTGAACATATACTCATAAGTGAAATAAACCAGACCTACATTTGTAAATACCATATAGTCTCTCTGGTGTAAGAACTCAGAGGAAGAGGTAAACATAGAAAGGGATAACACAGCTAAATGGGAATCAAGAATATAAGGATTAAACAATGCAAGGACAGCAAGCAGAAATGTTGAGAAACATGGCAGGGGCAAACCATGTACTTATATACACAGGATGATTCTTACAATGATCTTAAGAATCTCTAACAGGTTTTTGACATGGAGGATAGCAATGTGTAATACTAAAACTATACTTGGGATGCCTGTCATTCTGGTCTTTTAGCAGTGTGCTGCTTCTAATATCATATCAATTATTGCTGTATTCTCTCTCAAGTAAATGTTTGTTTAAAAAGAAAAAAAAAGAAAAGTTAATAAAAGAGAATAAGTGATAAGGAAAAAATGACATAGATTGATGTGCTGTAATTTTGTGCGTGGCTAGATTTCTAAATTTCTGTGTAAAGATGGATTACTTTCATTTATTATTTTAAAAAATGTATTTGGTTGTTACAGGGTCTCACTGCTCAGCTCATACTCCTGTGATTCTCTTGTTTCCAATCTCCCCAATGCTGGGACCACTAAGACCCCCAGACTCTTTGGGAGCTCAACCAGCCCTGGAGGCAAGGTTGACATTGGGCAGATAGTGCCTGCATTTGCCTGTGCTTGGCTAAGCAGGCACTTTCATTTGTGAGCTATTCCATCAGCCCATAATTCTTAGATTAAATAATTTCATATGAAGGTTTTTAACAAATTATTATTAAAATCTTTTTAAAAGAATCAAAGATAAAAAGTATTACAATGGTACATAATTTCAAAAATACTTAATTTTAAAAGATGACAAGAAATCAGCAATTCTTGTTATATTGCAAACTATCTTCGAAATATTATTCAGATTGTCAGATGTAAACATGAAAAATTCAACAAAAAATTAAAATCTAACTGTTCCTCTCAATAAAGCAATAGAATTTTAAATGCCTGTTACCTGAGGAATGGATGAAAAGGATGTGGTATTTTTATACAATGGACTATTACTCAGCTATAAAGAATAATAGACTTGAAGCCTTCATATATAAGCAGATGCAGTTTGAAGATATACCCATAAATGAAATAAACCAGATATTAATGTGTAAATATCATGTAGTCTCCCTACTGTAAGAACTCAAGAAATAAAAATTGAAAGGTATAACACAATTAAGTGGAAAGCAAGAACTTAAGGGTTAAACAATGAGGAGAGAGCAAGGAGAAAAGTTAGGAAACATGGCAGGGGCAAAACCACGCATTTATGTACACAAGATGATTAAGGCAATGGTCCTAAGAATCTCCATCAGGTTTCGGAAACTAGCAGTTAATTGGTAGAATTCTCACCTTGTCTAAGTGTATATGCTGATATCTGTGAACTAAGCAACTGCACTGCAGATAGCAATATGTACTAAAGCCATGCTTGGAACATGTGTCATGGTCTACCCAATAGAAATTAATAGTAGATTATACTAAGCTAGTGTGTGTGGGTGCGTGCACGTGCGTGCACGCGCGTGTGTGTGTGTGTGTGCGTGCGTGTTCACTTCTTTTTTCCATTCTCTGATCTTCGTCGTTCTTTTCCCTTTGAGCAGTTTCCCTTTCACAATATCTATTGAACCCTTTGAATTTTATTTACTCTTTCAGTTTCTTACTGTAATGTAGGGAAACAATGCGATGTTTACACATGCAAGCCGTTTTATTTGTCTTGTAAGTATGGTCATTAGTTACTTCCTTTTAATTATAAAAGCCACAAGTTTGCCTTTATTTTCAAATTATAATAAAATTTTTGATACAGGCTTTTGCTATACAGTTTATACTTGCAGTGATCCCCCTGCCTCAGCCTCCTTAGTGCTGGGATTACAGGTTTACACCAAGCCTGTTTCCAGGACAGGCACCATGCACCTGGGGTTCCAAGACTAGCACAGAATGCAATACCTGGAATTGAACTCAGGACTTTGTGCTTGACAGGCAAGTATTTGTGTGGCCAAGCTATTTCCCCAGCCCTCGAGTTTATCTTTCTTTATAGCTGAGTTTTACTCCATGTAGTGGTTAGTTTACAGTGTCAATGTGAAGCTTAGAGCTTAATGAAATCATTGCAGCAATTACACACCCTAGGGTGTGGAGACCACACTCTAGAGTTATTCTTCACCTTAAAGGAGAACGAAGAAGGATGGAGAGTCCCATTCTTCCTTGGTGGAGCTCCAGTCTTTGTCATCAGCCTGTATGTCATCTCCTGGCTCTTTCACAGACTCTTGGCTTCTGCCTTGGATCCTTCAGCTTTCTTTAGCAGATCCAGCAGGCCTCCTGATATGGACTTGCACAGGATACGGCTGTGGGCTCCAGACCGTGAACTGAATCCTTCAGTCTCCTGTGTGCAGATGCCCTCTACATGCTTCTTCATCTGACTTTGTGGTTAACTATCATAAGAAAGTCTTGGAATTTCCTATGCATTTGTACATCTCATGCTATATCTGTACTTCTAGTAAAATCCTGACTGATACATTCCATTACATAAAAATACCACCTATCTGTTATCCGTTTCTCAGTTGATGGGTATTTTGGTTGTTTCCAAGATTTAGCTATGATGAATTATGCTGCTATAAACATAGGGGTGCACATATATTGCTACAGTATTATGTTCTCACTTTTTCTCAGTTATACCTAGGAGAAGATTAATAGTGGGGTTAAACGGAACTTTGAATCCTAGGTTTTAGAGAAATGTTCACATTAATTTCCAGAGTGGCTACGGTTCTCTACACTCCAAACAACAACACATATGGTTCCTGTGCTCCACAGCCTTACCAGCTTTGTGTTATTAGTTGACTTCTTAATGATAGTTATTTTTTCTGGGGTGATGTGGAATCTAAATGGTGTTTTACTTTGCTTTTTTTTTTTTTTTTTTTTTTTTTTTTTTTTTTTTTTTTTTTTTTTTTTTTTTTTTTTTTTTTTTTTTTTTTTTTTTTTTTTTTTTTTTTTTTTTTTTTTTTTTTTTTTTTTTTTTTTTTTTTTTTTTTTTTTTTTTTTTTTTTTTTTTTTTTTTTTTTTTTTTTTTTTTTTTGCAGAACTGGGGTTCAAACTCATGATGAACTTGCACTTGCCATGTAGGCACGCACGCCACGGAGCTATCACCCCGGCCCCCTTATTTTGCATTTTTCAATGACCAATGATGTTGAACATTCTTTCATATGCTTATTTATCATTTCTATGTCTTCATCTGAGAAGTGTGTATTCATATCAGATGTCCTTTTTTTGGATTAAGGTTCTGAATTTTGGAGGCCTAATATTTTTAATTCCTTTTATCTTCTAGAAAAGTCTTTTGTGTGAGGGACAGTGACTAAATTTTTTGTAGGTTTCATTTCTCCTCTGTTGGTGATTTTCTGGTATGAAAAATCTTTCAAAATGTTGAGATCCCAGTTGTTGATTCTTATAAATATTTCCCGTGAACTTTGGTTTTTGTTCATGAACTCTCTACCTACCTCGATATTTTCAATAGTTCTACTTATTTTCTTTAATAGTAGATTTAAAATTCTGTTTAAATATTTAGAACATTGATCCATTTTGAGTTTAGTGCATGGTGATAAATATGAGTCTACTTTTAGTCTTTGGGTTGTAGAAGGAAATTTTTAAAAAATAATTTATTAAGGATGCCATTGCCGGGAGTGGTGGCACACGCCTGTAATCCCAGCACTCGGGAGGCTGAGGCAGGAGGATCAGTGCGAGTTTGAGACCAGCCTGGGCTACAAAAGTGAGCTCAAGGCCAGCCTGAACTGCACAGTGAGACCCTGTCTCAAAAAGACAAAAAAAAAAAAAAAAAAAGGATGCCATATTTCTTCCAATAATCATGTCTAATGTTTCTATCAAAGATGAGGTGGTTGAGTGTGTTTGTAATTGTGTCCATGTCTTCTAAGCCCTTCACTTGATTCTCAGGTAATTTATTTTTCCAGTGTCATGCTGATTGTATCACAGTTTATTTTTGTTGTTGTTGTTATAATTTCAATTTAGGGATATTTGTCTCCTGCCTTGTCTTTGGTGTCCAGGACTTGTTTTACTATTCCAAGTGGCTTCTGATAGATGAATTTTAGGATTGTATTCTCTAGATCTGTGAGGCATACTAATGGTATTTTGGTCAATGTTCATATTTAATCTATACAACAGTTTTGAGACTTCAGCCATTTTAAAAATTCTGGTGCTTCCAGAATTCTTTCTATCCGTGAAAAAAAGCATACTATTCCACTTTCTAAAATCCTCTTTGATCTCTTTTTACATATATATACATAATATTCTAGAGTATAAAAAATATAGATAGACAGACAGATAGATAGGTAGATAGATAGATGATATATTTTTACTGCCTTTGTTAGACTAATTCCTTGATATTTCAGTTTTCTTTTGAATGTTATTGTAGTTGTGGTTTCCTTAATTTGTTTCTCAGTGTTAGTTTTTTTTTTTTTTTTTTTACTAGAATGCTATTGATTTTTGGTATTAATTTTGAATATAGGTGTGCTACTAAACTGGTTACTAAATGTAGAAGTCTTCTGGTGAAGTTTTTGAGGTCTCTTGTAGAGTATCATATCATTTATAAATAATGAGAATTTTAATTTTCTTTCTATCCTCATTCAATTTCCCTCTCTTATCTAGTTTCTCTAGCTAATATTTCCAAAACTATATTGAATAGGTCGATATCCTTGGTTTGTTTCTGGTTTTAAAGTTAAAGCATTTTTGTCCACTTATTATGGTTTTTGCTGTGGGATTGTCATAGCTTTTATCAGATTCAGGTAAAAAGCCTATATTGTACAGTGGAGTTTTAAAAGGAGAACAATATATTATGAGATACATTTCGTAAGATTCTTTTATAGTAACCAGCCAGAGAATCATATATAAGGACATGCAGGAAATCTGTCAACACACTGAAGGCCAGAAGAACCTAGCCTAGAGCCTGGATCCCATAGCAATGTCCTCCATGAGCCTAGCTGAAGACCTGGGGCCCATGACATTATCTCTAATGTTTTAAGTTGGAGGGAAAGGGGCCATGCCAATATCCTATGCCAGCCTGCTTCACAGATTTGCAGTAGGAAGCCCCCAAAAGTCAATAGTGGAAGCTAGGAGGTCTTTTCCAGGGGGATGAAGGTTCTATGCTAGCTGGATAAAGGCTCTGCGCAGCAGCCAGAATACAGTGCTCAAAGTAAGAATCCAAGCTCTGCAAAAAGTTACCAGAGCCATACTCTGACTGGGAAGTCCTGAGTTCCTCTGTTAATAAGTACTCCTGGACTCTTGTCAGGAAAGCCAGCGTGACGTGTTTCTCCAGGAGACTGCGCAGTGCACCATCTTCCCCTCCACTGCCAGGCAGTGATGAGAAAAGCAAGGATAAAAGATCCTCCCAAATGAATCATACACAGCCGCTCCAAGTGCTCATTCAATGATGAGGACAGGTGAAGTTACTGAAGAAAGTTAGCATGACAAGCTCCTCCAGGAGAACAAAGTGAACCAGCTGTTCCCAACAGATCCATATAGTCTCCACCTGCCTCCTGAAGCTACTCCAAAGCTTCCCAGCAGCTCCTCGTCTTGTTCTCCAGTTCTTCCTCCTACAATGCCAGCAACAATGCTCAGGCATGCTGGCTTAGTCAGCAGGGTGTTATAAGTTGACTAACAATCAACCACACCATCTATTCTGACTTTTGTAGGGATTTTTCATGAGTATTAGACTTTATCAAAAGCATTGTCTTTATTTTTTGATATTATCATGTGATATCTGCCTTTGGCTCTGTTGATGTGGTATATTACATTTACTGATTTGTTCATACTGAACCATCCCTGCATTTCTGGGATGAATCTCACTTGATCATGATATACAGTTTTCTTGATGATTTGCTACATTCTATCAGCTAGTATTTCCTTGATCATTTCTGCATCTATTTTCATTAGGGAGATTGGGATCTGTTTCTGTTTTTTGGGTGGGTCTTGCCTGGTATCAGAGTGATACTTGTCCCATAATGAGTTAGGGAGAATTACTTCCTTTTAAATCTTATTAAAAAGGGCCCAGCGGGATGGCTCAATGGTCTAAAGCTCCTGCTTAGGAAAGCTTGGGCAGCTTCAGGGACCACGGTTCGATCCCCGGCACCACATGCTGTGCCAGCCCTGCCCTTGGGGCAGGCTGAGCCGGCCATAAAAATGAGTGAATAAACAAATAAAGTTTCTGAAACAAGAAATAAAATTAAAAAAAAAAAAAAAATAAATCTTATTAAAAAGTTTGAGAAGCACCGGCATGAAATTTTCTCTAAAATTCCTGCAGAATTCAGATTTAAGTCCATCAGAACATGAGCTTTCCTTTGTGAATAATTTTCAGCTATGTTTATAATTTCATTGACTGATATTGGGCTATTCAGAATTTTTATAGTTTGTTGATTCAGCTTTGGTGATTCATATATGTATAGGAATCTTCTCATTTCTCTTGTTTTCCATCCTGTAAGATAAAGATTTTCAATGTAGGTAATGATGGTATTCTGAATTTCGATAGTATTTTTTTTCACTATTTTACTCTTTTTGTTCCTTATTGTGTGAATTTGAGTTTTTTCTTTTCCTTTTTTTTTTTTTTTGATAAGGTCGACGGGGGTTCATGAATTTTATTTATTCTTTCAATATTTGACCCTTTAATATGTTAGTTTTCTGCTCTGTTTTCTTAGACTTCATTGCATTAATTTCTGTTCTAACGTTATAAAATCTTCTGTTCTTTGGGTTTTGAGTTTCACTTGGACTTATCTTTCAAGAAGCTTGAGTTGCACCAGAAGGTTGTTTATTTGTGTTTATTATGCTTTCTGATAATCACTATAAATTTGTCACTATAAATTTCCCTCAGAGAACTACTTTCATTGCATCCCACAGGTTTTACTAAATTGTTTCTACATTTTCCTTTAATTGTAAATATTATTTAATTTTTTCTTTAATTTCATTTGTGACCCATTGGTAGTTCAGAAAGGTGTTATTTAATTAACTTATGTTTCTTGAGGTTTTATTTATTTTTTTAATAATTTCCAATTTCACTGCACTATATTCTAATAATATGAATGGGAAAATTTCAATTCCCTTGCCCTTACTTATATGTGCTCTATTGGTAGTATATGATAGCATAGTCTATTTTAGAGAAATGTTCTGTGTGCAGCTGAGAAGAATATGTATTCTGATATTTGGTGGAACACACAGGAAAAGTCTATGAAGTTCATTTGCTCACAGCTTTTGGTTCAGTTCTGTTATTTTTAGTTTATTTTTTGTCTAGTTGATTTATTTTATTGTAACAACGGAGTATTAAATTCTCCTATTGTAATTATATTATTTCTTATTTGATTTTTCATGTTGATTATTTTTGTTCTTATTAACTTGGGTACATCCTTATTTGGCGCATATGTATTTATGACTGTTATTTCTTCCCTTTGAAGTTTTCCCTTAACAAGTATGTAGTTATCTTTTTTTTTTTTTTTTTTTTTTTTTACCTATTTGACCATTCTGGTTTGAAGTTAACATTGTCTACAAACAGAATTACTACTCCTGCTTTTTTTTCTGGGTTCCTGTCATGGAACATTGTTTTTCATCCTTTGATTTTCATCCAAATAATTTTCTTTTGAGTTTAAAACTGTTTTTGTATGTAGCAGGTTGTATTTTGTTTTTTGATCCACTCTAGCGGTCTGTCTCTTTTGGTTCATGAATTAGGACAATTTATACTACTGGCTGTGACTAATATGTACTGCTTTATCTTTGCTATGATTTTTTTTTTCTGTTTGTTTTCTACTTTTCCTCTCTATTTATTGCTCATCTTGGTTGGTGGTACCTTTCTATTGTTGTTCTTGAAATTTCAGTTATATTTATGTCTTTGTAGAATATCTCAAAGTACTCTTTATAGGGTTGGATTGGTGTTCAAGAATTTCTTCAGTTGTTCTTTGCCATGGAAGTATGTTACTTTTCAATTAGTTTTGCAGGATATTCCAGTCTTGGTTTGAAGTTGTTTACTTTCAGGTGCAGCAATACTTCACTTTGAGCTCTTTTTGATTTGATAATATGTGCTGAGAAATCTTTCATTTTTCTGATAGGCTTTCCTTTATATATTGTCTTTTTCTTTTCTTTAATAGGTTTTAATATTCTTTTCAAATATTGTATTTCTGGGTATAAATTGATTTAAGTTATTGCTAATGAGTTCCCATGTGCCTCATTTATTTGTATGCCAGATTCTTTTCTCATGTTTGTGAAATTTTCTTTTAATGCTTCTGCAAATATTCTTTTTACATCATCCATGCTATCTCCTGCTTTCCATTTGACACATGTCCGTCTTATAATTTTCCTTGCCTTAGTTTGCAAGCATTGATTTTTTTTTTAACTACAGGGTATACAGGGTGTTCAGGGTCTCACTACATAGATCAGACTTATAGTGATCCTCCTGCTTACAGCCTCCCAAGCACTGGGATTATAAGCATGCACCACCATACCCAGTCTCAATCAACCCTCCCTCTGAGCATGCTCTGAGGGCAGGGCTGGCATAGCAGTCCTGGGGATCAAAGCCCCAGGCCTTCTGTCTGTGTAAGCAGGTGCTTCAATCTACTGAACTTTCTGGCCAACCTTCTGATTTGTTTTATTTTTGTTTTGTTCTGGTTCCTTGTTAATTAATAGACATATTTCCTTTTGTGAGTGCTAACTACAGTGATGTCTTCAAGGTATGAAATACTATGGTCAGACCTTGTTCAACTATTTTTTCCAGATTTCAATGTAATTTTTTTTTCTTTTGTCTTTTTGAGACAGGGTCTCGCCGCATAGTTCAGGCTGGCCTTGAGCTCAGTTTTTTAGCCCAGGCTGGTCTCAAACTCTCACTGATCCTCCTGCCTCAGCCTCCCAAGTGCTGGGATTACAGGAGTGCGCCACCACGCCCAGCTTTCAATGTAATTTTTAATTTCCTGGATATCTCTTTGAATCTGTATCATGTTTAAGCAAGACCTGTATAACAAAACATGTACGTTTTTTATCTCTCAAAGTGAGTCACACCTCCTCAGGATTTACTTTGGAACCAGGTACAGTGCTTTGTAGAACTTTTATCGGTGTCAGCCATCTGGATGAGTCACATCCATTTCTTGACCAGTTTACTCTTTGTGAAAGCCTGAAACAATGTTTTCTCTCTAGGTGACTCTCCTTTGGCACGCTATATATTTTGAATCTGTTTCCTCTGTAGCTCCATAATTTTGAACTTGGGGCACCACGGAGTTATAGGATGTTATAGCATAGGTTCTGTTATGTTCTGAGTCCTCACTGACCTTGAAGTGCTAGGGCCAAAATATTATCTATTCTTGTAGCTCTTCTTTTTCTCTAATTTTTGGTCTGTAAACTTATATTCTTAACCTTTCAGAAAAAAACCTTAACAAAGGTACTTGAGCATGACATCACTGTCTTTCTGAGTATAAAACATCTTAGATTCAACTTGGAATTGGTATTTTTGGATCAATCATTGATATTCTAATAAATCTCTATAAAATGTGATAAAAATATTACATATTTTACACAATTAGAAATCTAAAAATATACAAAATTGTAGCCTGTCAATCCTTGGACATTTTTCCTAGTCTGTTATTCTTACTTAACATGTGTTTGTTTTGTTGTAAACCAATGATTTACTTGAGAGAGAGTATAGCAGTAACTGAAGTTACATTAGAAGCAGCACATATCTAAAATACCAGAATGACAGGCATTCCAAGCATAGTTTTAATGTTACACATTGCTATCCTCAGTGTCAAAAACATTTTGGAGGTTCCTAGGACAATTGCATAATTCATCCTGTGTATATAAGTACAATGGCTTTGCCTCTGCCATGCATCCTGTCTTTTCTGCGTGCAGTCACTTCATTGTTTAACTGTGAAGTCCTTGATTTCCATTCAGCTGTGTTATACCTCTCAATTTTTATTTCTTTAGAGTTCTTACAATAGGGAGACTATACGATATTTACACATGTAGGTCTGGTTTATTTCACTTATAAGTATATGTTCAAGATACATCAATTTATGTATGAAGTGTTCTAGTTTGTCATTCATGCAAATTCTTTTCTATATTGTTCATTCAAGGCTTCTATGCTCCTTTATTTTTTTACCTATATCTTCTTTAGATATGCTGATAAGTTTTTTCATTATGTTTATCATCTCTTTTTTTATCTGAAATATTGTTTCTGATCTGATTTCTTCTGTAGGCTGATGGAGTTGTTTCTTCAGTTGCTATGATTTCAGAGCTTTCAGTTCTGTGAATTTCAATTTCTCCTATGTTGTTGTCTCCTAGACTTGTTCTGTGTTTAGTGGAGATCTGAGACTGCATTTGTCCCTTAATTTTTCCATTTTCCATTTCAAAAATATTTTCATTTTGTTTTCTGTTGTGGTCCTTTTGAGTTTTGGTAGTATATAGCGATGTCACTAAGGCCTCTACAGGAATAGTCTGTACTTTAGAGATAATTTTAAGTGTAAGAGATTCTTGATTTGTGTCTGTCCTAAGATCCTACTATCCAATTAATTGAGAGCGAGATGTTGGCTTCTGTTTGGCTTAGTCCCCAGTCTTTTGGGGTAGGTTTGTTGTGATGCTATTATCCAAGAACTTTCTCATATTGCTGCATGAGTAAGAACAAAGGATTTCGAGAAATGTGACGTTCTAGCTAGAGTACTACAAATAGTAATTAGCACAGTTTGGAAACTGACCATGTATAGTAACTATTGATTTTGTGCTTTAGACCATAAAAACGATGTCTATAACTGTATAACAGAATGAAACATAAATTAGGAGTTTGTATATGGTGTTTACACTTGTTAGATGGAGATTGCCCAGGATTCCTCCAGAAAGATAGATGCCATGTCTCAAGCACTTCCTGCTTTGGTTGTCTGACCCACAGTGTGATACTATGACCCAGCCACCAGGATTCCCTGCACTGTAGGGGGTGATAAGTGAGGTTCCTCCTCTCCTGACTCACTGAGTTTCCCAAGACTTACTGTCACTGCTGCAATGACAATGAGGTAGGTAAAGAGTTTTATCCCTCTCCAGTAGCTTCTAAAAGTTCTTGAGGCTCATTGAGGCTCCTGCAATGGTAGGCTGTGAGAACGTAGGCTTTCACTCCCAAATAGTTACCGGAAGCTCTAAAATTTTATGTTGAAAATGATCCCTCATTTTTTGTTGATGTTTTACTACATGGTGATCTTTAGTCATTTTCCATATTGATCTTTCAATGTCCACACAAATTTAACAGCAAACCATTACAAATAAGTGGAAAATTGTATTTATACTTGAACTTGTTTACCAGCAGACATGAAGTCTATTGATTTTTTTTATGTAATCTTGCTTTTTCATTAGCAAAACCAGTCCTCTAATGACTACATGTCTTTTTCTTGAGTAATCCAGTGCCTCAGACTAAAGAAAGTCCTCAGTGACCTAACAAGAGTACAATAGCAGTTCCTGGTACTCTTTTGATCTGAGCTTTACTGCTTTATAAAATTGTCATGTCTAACTCTTACTTCAGTGATATGTCCCTACTGCTTCAAGTAACAGCAACAGTACAATTTCTTTTCTTTTTCTTTCTTTTTTTTTTTTTTTTTTTTTTTTTTTTTTTTTTTTTTTTTTTTTTTTTTTGTACAGGGTTTCACTACTGACTCATAGTGATCCTCTTGCTTTTACCTTCCAAATTCTGGGATTACAGGAATGCACCACCATGCCCAGCCTCCATTGCCAGCTCAGCATGCTTGAGAGCGGGAACCAGTGTGGCAGGTGGGGCCAGGAAACAAACCCGAGCCCCTGTGCTTCCCTAAGCAAGTACTTAATCCACTGAACTATACTACCAGCCCTAGCAACAGTACATTTTCTAACCCTCAACGCTGAAGGTGCAGATGTCATGCTATTTGGTAGCTAAAGCATTAGAATGTCTTCTTAGTCCATAGCTGACACTAATTTCGTTAAATAGGCCTTGTGTCATGCCTGTTACCAAAGCCTTTTGTATAGAAGCCTTACTAAATATTTTGATTATTGGTATGCTCTTCTTAGAATACGTAAAAGCTTGGAACTTGAAATAGGACCTGAAATTATGTGACTAAGAAAGATCTACTTTTTTTTTTTTGAGATAGGGTCTCATCATGCAGCTCAGGCTGGCCTTGAGCTCACTTTTGCAGTCCAGGATGGTCTTGAACATGCACTGATCCTCCTGCCTCAGACTACTGAATGCTGAGATTACAGTCATGTACCACCACATCCATCATGTAACATCTATTATGAAGTAATAGAATTTGCTTTCATGTATTTGGACCAGAAGACTTCATTAGAATCTGGGCACAGTTAATTTTATACTCAATTTTTACACATTTTTCATCTTTTAAAATAAGTTTAAAATCTGATCCACTACCTGATTTAAATATGAAGTAAATCTGTTTTTAATTTGAAGTTTTAAAAAATAATTTTATAAAGATATCAAAACTGTATTTTATTCTCTAATATTGTGTTTTATTTATTATTTGTATGAAGCCACATATGAACTATGATTAAAGAAAACATACAGCTGTCTTGACTGGCAAGTATTAAAATTCTATTTCTCATATTTTTATTTGTGTATTTTGTAAGAAATGGATAGAACAGAATATATTATGATAGAATGATAGCATAGACCACTCAGCAGAATAGTTTAACCACAAGGCATAAAAAGTACAGTTACATTAGTATGGTAAACTATACAAGGGTTAAATCAACAGCTTCTGACATGGTCAGTTCTGCTGGTACCCCATGACAATTATGGAATACTGGACTATGTATACAACTATTTTCTCTTATTTCAATGAGAACAAAATTTTGTACCAATAATGATTAGAAAAATTATCATGTCTGCATCCTGTGCTCTAAATAACTATTACAAGGACAACAATATGCATTAAATTAATTATGGGAGATGCACTACTAATGTGTTTTGAATATATCTCATTGTTATTTATTATTAAAAGTAATAAAAATTAAAAATTAAAAAATAATAGAGTAAACAGAAAAACATTTAAAAATGTTAGGCTTCTATCCCTGTGGTATATACCACTCCATAGTTACTTTGCTCTATTGCTTAAGTCCCTGTGGCAAGACAGAACATCATGGTGAAGAGCAGATGAAAGAGAAACAGCAGACCTCATGAATGGATGAAAACAGAAACAGTGGGAAAGACTATGGTCCATTTCAATAGCATTGCCCTAATGAGCTAAATTTCCTCTAGGTCACATTCCAGAATGTTCCATCATTTTTCAGCTGTGCTATAGCCTGGTGACCAAATTCTTAACATATTGCTTTCGCAGCACATCGATGACGCAAACCAAGAATAAAATAGAATAGAATAAAATAGACTAATAAAATGGAACGGAACTGTTATCCCCATCCAGGTTAAATATGGGTTGTGTGATTGATTTGTGTGTTGTGTTTTGTATTGTTATTTTCCTCAGAGAATTTAATACAAAAGAAAGTTTCATGACATTGAATGAATTTTAATGTCTTTTTCTCTATTTCTTCATTTTATTTTATTGAATGTAACATCATGTTGCTCTGCAGGCCACCAATATGTTTGTTCAGAACAACCATGTAAATGATTTCATGATCCAGGTTGCATGTACAAGGAATACAAGGTATTTATCTTAGCCTCCTGAAGATCTAACAACTGAGAATTATTTTAAAATTTCATATACTTTACTCTAATTCTACCTCATAGTTCTCATATAGAAGTTCATAAATGATCATTTCATGTAGGAATATTTACATATTATAATTATCTAGTTTCATTCGTCTAATAATCCACTAAAGCCTTTGACTGAACACAGGCATATAATTATTCACATGCTCTGCTAATAACACTCAGTACTATTATAGAATAGTGAACTATGCATACAAATACTTTATCATAATTCAATGAGAAGAAACATTCATATCGTGTTTAGAGCAGTTATCATGTCTGCGTCTTGTCCTCTAAATAACTACTATGAAGAAAACAATATTCATTGTATTAATTGTTGTGTCTATTCTATGAATGTGTTTTAAAACTATCTCATTATTGTTTCATATTAAAAGTAATAAAATTAAAAAAATAAAATTCTCAGAAAAAATTACTGTTTGGATTTATGTATAACATATTACCCAAAATCCTTACATATTTCATTGGTGAAAGGATCAAGGAGTATATTTCTTATTTGATTAGTCTACTGATGAGTTTATAGGTAATTTTCTGTTAGAAGATTAGGGCTGTTTGGTCGTTGTTTTCTAGGGTTGTGATCTCAGAGAGTTTATTGTCCCTGTCTCCTTCCCTTTCTCCGCTATGAAGTTATCAGCCTTCTTTTGTCTTTTTTCTTTTACTATCGTTCCTGCACTGGAGATAAACTAGCATGGAATGATTGCTCTGGAAAAGTGAGCCAAATAAACCTTTCCTTCTTTAAATTGCTAGTGTTGGTTTATTTATCCAATAAAAAAGAAAACAGGAAAGTTGCTGATGAAAATTAGAACCTAGTTATTATCCCACTAGTGAAGAGCTCAGCTTCACTCACTATTCTTTGATCTATCGAGGTCGTATCATTTTCAGAGAATATTGATGGTTTTCTTTGATGAAGCAGGCTTTTCCTGTACTCCCGTCTTCCCTCTCCATAACATGATGGTGATTACTCTACTGAACGTCATGAGTGAGTTGTTATGTGTTGAAAGCTCCTACAGCGTGTATTTTCTGCAATACTCAAATTTCAATCAGTATGCCTAATCTTGTACCTGCCTTTGTTCTTTCAGTTTTAATGGTGTGCTCAGTCAATTCTGAGTAATATTTCAAGGTAACAGTAATTGATGTATTTATTTCCTAAGCAATAAAGTAGAAAAATTAAATGACCTGTAAAAACTCACCTAGCTATCATGGAAATCCTTAAGATCAATAGCACTCCATGCCTTTGACACTGAATTTATACTCTCTGCCAGAAACAAGTACATTGCTCTAAATGTTCTATATTTCGAGCTTTGATAAAAATAATTTTGTAACTATAATTTTATTTTTACATTTGCCTAGCTAATTGTTTAGCTATGCACTTATAATTTCATAGACATTATAAATGTAAATGTGAACTGTAAGACACACACACACACTCACACACACAATTCTTCTCTTTCTTTTCTGCTTTCTATATCCCACTTGTTCCTTCCCTTTGAATAGTTCTTTCCCTTTCACAGTATCTATTCTACCTTTCACATTTTATTTAGTCTTTCAAGTTTTTACATAGGGGGGGCACTATGATGCTTACACATGTGGGTCTGATTTATTCCCCTCATAAAAATCATGTGTAATAGCAGTCAATTACCAATACAAGCTAACTTGGGTAATTATACTTAGGATTCTTGCTGCCTACTGAAAGGAACAGTTACTGTCTACTTTTCCCTCTTCTTTTATTTTTTTAAATTTTTTAACCAAATTTGCATGCTTAAATCTAGTAATGAGCAACTAATTTGAAGACCACTTTATGCAATATAGCAACCATTGGTGAATTAGAACAAACTTGAACTAGAACAATATTTTTTCTATTTTATTTTAGTTTTGTTAATTTTAGTGAGAAAAATATAGCAATGAGACAGTTTCAAAACAGGTTAGTAGGTCAGTTACAATAATTAATACATTGCATATTGTCTTCATTGTAGTTACTCAGGGAACAAGAAGCAGATATGATATCTTGACAAGATAGTCTAATAGTGCTCCATTGCCATTCAAATGTTGTAGGTGTGTGAATTCAGGATAATAACCCAATGTAGTCCAATACCCATAATAGTGGTGGATTATTAGCAGAACTGACAATGTTAGAAGTTGAGCCTTTTATATTTCAGCATATTAATGTGCTTTTGCTTTTTATAATGGTCAAATAGTATGCATGGAATAATTTCTGTTTTCTTGTATGTACTTCTGCATGCCCTAAGGACTAGTATGTGGTTTATTTTAGAAAATGTCCTATGTACAGCTAAAACGAGTGTGTATTCAGCAGCGGTTGGGTAGAACCAACCCAACCACTGTATATGCTCACTAAGTTCAGTTGTTCCAAGTTCTGGTTCATTTCTGCTACTTCTTTGCTAATTTTCTGTTTACTTGACCTATCTTTTGATAAAACTGTGGTTAGGTTTGTTGTTAAGATTGCGGTACTAGGAAGTAGATTTTTCATAGCAATTAAGATTTGCCTTATGTAGTTGGGTTTTCTCATGTTAGGTGCATACATATGTTTGAGTGCTACCTCTTCCTTTTATACTTTTCCCCTAATCAGTATTTAGTGGCAATCTTTATTTCTTTTTATTATTCTTTGCTTCAAGTTCAGACTGTCTGTGAATAGGATTGAAAACCTTGCTTTTTTTCTGAGATACTAGGGCATGTAAGTATTAAGTACAGTTTTCCATTTTTGACTTTCAGTTCCACATCTCTAACAAGAGAAAGGACAGGCGATTGATGAGAGAACAGCAGCCAGCAACAGACTGATGAACATTTTAATTCATAGTGCATATCAGTGAAGCTCATTGCCATGTCCTCTGCAGAATAGAGAAGCGATGGGTGGAGCAGTGTTGTTCATGTCATCACTTCCACGTGAGAAACACGGTAATCTCTTCCTATGCACCTTTTCCTAGTAGGAAATGTTGATCTTGACTGGGTTTCTGGCTTTGAGTAACAACTCTACATGAGGAAAAAGGCTGGGGTTATTTGTACTGTATAGGCAGTTGTCTGTGTCAAAGCTAGATCAACAGATTTTCAAACTTCAGAACCCAAATTATTTTTAATTATTTATTCTGTTATTATTTTAAATAGGTATATAATTTATTGTAGGAATAGTTTTATTTTTTACTTATTTATTTTTTATGTAGAACTACATATTGAACTCAGGATCCTGCACTTGCCAGGCAGGTGCTTATTCTATGTAGCTATCTCCAAACCCTCTTAGGAATGGCTTTAGAATGTCTCATAATGTTTAATTGATGTAATTCTTTAGCTATCAATCATAAGCAAATATAACCATTATGATAGTACTGAGGTTTTTCTCAAACAGAAAAATGTAAACTATTGGCCAAGGTCTGAAGCCCTGGACTAGCCTGGCTTATGGACTTCTAAAATCTAACAGAGGTATTTGTAAATTCTTTCTATGAAGTAAACATGGCAATACTCTGCAAGAGAAGAGACTTTACAGTCCTGAGAGGCACTTGTTGTGCTTCATATTGATCCCTAGCTGCTACCTGACAATGAATACATTATCTAAAGCTGGGGAGTCAAGGTGCTGCATGCTCCTATGGCATAATGAAGATATATGCAGCTACATGAGAATTAATATGCTCTAGGGTCGATAATGTAAATCAAAGTATAAAAAGAACAAACTTCTATTTCTCTAAAAAAAGAATGTGAAACTATAGATCACAACTAATTGGTAAGGTGCTAATATACAAAGCAAGCTTAAGACTTCAACTTCTTGTGTTGCTTACTTGGATGAAATTAAACACATATATCACTGTAACAAATATCTCCCAGCAGATTGTGAACATTGGAAATGGAAATGGGAAAAGGAATTAAAAGCAGTGTATTTTATGTTTGTGTCCTTCTATCTCAAGTTCAATTATTCTCTCATAAAGGATTTATGTTTCCTCTCCTACAGACATTGATCAGCGTTTTAATAGACATTGCTAGGGTATAGCAAAAACAATGACTTTCCTAAACAATAAACTCAACCGCCATCATTTATCTAATTGTCTTAGTGTCAGACATAATAGTCCATTTCAAAATAATAAAAAGGAATGTAGGGATAGTACACAATACTTCGGTGGCACCAAATCTAAGATCAACAGCCAGTTCCAAATGAAAACAATAAATAAAATACGTGCTTAATCACCGGAAGAAAATTCATTGTACACTTGATAATCAATGTTCTCAGAAATATCACAGGACATCCTACCAGGAAAGAAACACTATCCTAGAAGGCAAGAGTCTTGCTGTTAAGTAATCAGTAATTCCAGTCCTTTTTTGTCTATTCCCCAATTATTTTTTTTTCTCCCTATTGTCTTGACTACAAACACTGCCTGAAAAAAATTGCATCTAATGACTAACATGGATTCAGCACTTAAAATATAACTTTGATTGAAAAAAATGACTTACCATGAACTACTTTATATGGATAGATTTTATTATGAAATGTATTATGTGGTAATCAATAAACCATAATTAAATAGTCTAATTGAATAAATTATGGACTCACAGCTTGTAAATTTTGACCCACCAGACCTTGTTACCTTTTGGAAACTATATTCTTTTTTTCCACTTATATCCTTATATGAACATTTTAATTATCAATTTGTTCTTTTTCCTCCAGTGCTAAAGATACAACCCAGGCCCTGTGCATATTAGACAAGCACTATACCAATGAAAACTTCACTTTCTTCTTGCTGAACCCTATGTGGTAAATTGATACTTGGTGGAAGACTTGTAACACCCAGATGAACTGAATTAGAGTGGTGCTGGGTGTAGAGGGCCCATCTGAAGATTTTTGCCACAAACATAAAAAGGAGCACTGAAGAGGAAGAAGTGGGATATTGATTCTCTTGATGGACCCTTTCATGCTAGGACTTTTAATTCACATTTACTATAAATAAAATAGTAACCCCTGCTTCTTTTCATACTTTTTCTACATGTAGTATTGTTTTCCTTCCATCTCTTTACTTTTAGTCTGTGAGTTTATTTTTAAGTTATACGAGTCTTTTATATGCAGCCTGTTGTGAGATTTTTGGCTACCTATTTATGAGCCATATTTATTTCTCCATTTTCTTATAAAACAGGGATAGGTGTTTCAAGTGATTTTCTCCAAATTTAGGGAAAAAGCAGTGTTCTGATGTTGTGGAGGATTGGCTGGCTTAACTATGATGTTTGATTAATAAATTGTAGAGAATGAACTTTTCACTTAGGATATATTGGTGAAGATATAACCCTACATGATGCAAGAACATCTATATGACCTACTTGAGACACACATGTACATCCTGAGGTAGATATACTTTTCTCCAACTGTACTCATTTTGTGTATTTATGAGACAAAAATATTGGTATATATGACAGTTACAGTATACTTGCATTCAGTGTGGCAATAAAGAAAAATAAATAAGTTAAAGAGACTGAAGGTATCATGTACCATGAGCAAGAAAATATGTTAGTGCAATTTTTTAGTTTTTTTAAGTTTTTTATGACTTTTAATAAGAGATAACAATATGAGAGTTTCAAAACATGTTAGTAGTACATTCTCAATAATTGACACATTGCATATTTTTGTCCTCACAAAAGTTATACAGAGCACAGGGTGTAGACATGATAAATTTTCTAATCAATATTGGTAGAGAAAAAAAAAGAAGAAAAAGGATTTCTTCTCTTTGAACTAAGAGGAAGTAGTTGTATACATAGTCCAATGTTTCATAATTGCAGTGGGTTACAGTAAAACTGGCAATGTTGAAGTCTGTTGATTTAAGCCTCTTACAGCTCACCATACTAATCTAGCTCAGCATTTTATGGCTCTTAAGCTTTTCTGTTGTGTAATTGAGGGCAAGTTAAAGCAAGATGCGCCTAACAAAACTTTCATCATTTGTACTTTCCAAGGTAAAATCTTCTCAGGATTAACTTTGGAATCAAATACAGTGCTTTGTAGAACTGTTGGCAGTGTCAGCCATAGGCACGAGTCATGGCCATTGCTTGCCCAGCTTGCTCTCTGTGAAAGCCTGAGAGAAAGTTTTCTCCCCTAGACACACTATACTTCATTTATCCCTTTCTTCTGAGCTCCCATAACCTTCTTGACCAGAAAATTAGGGAAACCACTGGGTTATAGGATGTTACAGCACAGGTTCCCTTATGTCCTGAGTCCTCATTGATCTTGAAGGGCTAGAGCCAAAATGATGGCTTTACCTGTAGCCCTTCTTTTCTTCTCCAATTTTTGGTCTGTTAATTTATAATCTCAGTGCTCCAGCAGAGAAGCATCATGATACTACTTCTCTATAACATAGGTAATTGAGCTCAACATCACTGCCTTTCTGAATATCAAACATTGTAGACTTAGCTTGACAATGGTATTTTTGTTCAATCATTGATATTCTAATAAATCTCTATAGAATCTGATAAAAGCAGTTACACATTTTACACAAATATTTAGAAATCTAAGGATGAACAAAATTGGAGCCTGTCAAGCCTATGGCATTTTGCCTTGTCTCTTGTTCTCAATTAATACACTTCTTAAAGTTTTTGGTTAATCAGCCATTTACTTGAGAGAGTATAGGAGTAACTGAGTTTACATTAGAAGCAGTACACATCTAAAAGTCCAGAATGACACACATTCCAAGCGTAGTTTTAGTGTTGCTTCAAAAGTCTTTGATTTCCATTTAGCTGTGTTATGTCTTTCCATTTTTAGTTTTTCTTTAGATTTCTTACACTAGGGAGACTATATGATATTTACAAATGTAGGTCTGGTTTATTTCACTTGTGAGTATATGTTCAATGTACATCCATTTACATATGAAGTCTTCCAGTTTATCATTCTTTATAGCTGAGTAATATTCCATTGTATAAAAATACTACATCTTTTTCAACCATTCTTCAAATAGTGGGCATTTTGGTTGTTTCCAAGATTTGACTATTACAAATTGGGCTGCTATAAACATAGGTGCACAGATATCACTATGGTATGATGTTTTCAGTTCTTCTGGGAAAATTCCTAGTAGGTGGATAGCTGGATTGAATGGGATTTCCAGTTCTAGTTTTTTAAGGAGCCTCCATACAGCTTCCATAATGGTTGCACCAATCTACATTCCTACCAGCAGTGGAGGAGGGTTCTTTTTTTCTCCACAGCCTCTCCAGCATTTGTTGCTAGTTGATTTCTTTATGGTAGCCATTATTTCTGGGGTGACATAGTATCTAAGTGTTGTTTAAATTTGCATTTCATGGATGGCTAGCGATGTGGAACATTTCTTCATGTATTTATAGGCTTGTTGAGTTTCTTTCTCTGAGAAGTGTGTGTTCATCTCAGATGCCCATTTCTGCATTGGGTGTTTGAATTTTGGGACCCTAATAGTTTTCAGTTCTTTATAAATTCTAGATAGAAGACTTTTGTCTGAATACTTGTCAGTTAAAATCTTTTTGAAATTTGTGGGTTGTCTTTTCACTACATTGATAATTTCTTTTGAAGTGCAAAACCTTCCTAGTCAGAGGAGGTACCATTTGTTGATGCTTTCAAGTGTTAAACGTGTGTTTTGATTTTTGTCCATGAATTTTTTTCCGTATCCTGATGTCTTCAAGATTTTGTCCCACCTTCTCTTCCAGGAGATTAAATGTTTCCCTATTAATATTCAGATCTTTAATCCATTTCAACTTTAGTTTACTGCATGGTGATAGACTTGAGTCAAGTTTTAGTTTTCAGCATGTAGAGAGCCAGGTTTCCAGCACCATTTGTTATGGCCCCTTGGTCAAAGATAAGATGGCTGACTGTGTTCGTATTTGCTTCTGTATCTTCTAATCTATTCCGCTAGTCCTCAGATCTTTTTTTTTTTTTTTTTTTTGCCGATACCATGCTGATTTTATTGCTGTAGCTTTGTTGAATAACTTTAGGTCACGAATTATAATGCTTCCCGCCTTACCTTTATTGCCCAGGATTGTCTTTGCAATTCTAGGTCTTTGTTGGTTCCAAATCAATTTCAGGAGTGATTTCTCCAGGTCTGTGAGGTATGTTGATGGTATATTGATAGGAATTGCATTAAATCTATATAGCAGTTTAGGGAATATGGCCATCTTCACAATGTTGGTTCTTCCTATCCGGGAGAAGGGGATATCTTTCCATTTTCTGATATCTTGTAGTATCTCTTTTATCAGAGTACTGTAGTTTTCATTGAAAAGATATTTTACTTCCTTAGTTAGGTTAATTGTTAAGTATTTAGTTTTCTTCGGTGCTATCATAAAAGGTACTGTTTCTCTAATTACTGTCTCAGTGTATTTGTTATCTGTGTAAAGGAATGCTACGGATTTTTGTGTGTTGACTTTGTAACCTGCTATGCTACTGAATTTGTGTATTAATTCCAAGAACTTCTTGGTGGAGTCCTTTGCATCTCTCAAGTAAATTATCACGTCATCTGCAAATAGTGATAGTTTCACTTCTCCTTTACGTATTCTTATTCCTTTTATTTCTCGCTCTTGTCTAATGGCTGTATCTAATGATTCCAGAACTGTATTGAATAAGAGTGGTGATAGGGGACATACTTGTCTTGTACCAGATTTGCGACAAAAAGACTTAAGTTTTTCCCCATTTGGATTTACAGTAACTGTTGGATTGTCATAGATGGCTTCTATGAGGTTAAGGTATAGGTCCTCTATTCCAATTTTTTGCAGGACTTTGAACATGAATGAGTGTTGAACTTCATCAAAGGCCTTTTCGGCATCAATTGAGATGATCATGTGATTTTTGCTTTGGCTCTGTTGACATAGTGTATTGCATTCATTGATTTGTATATATTGAACCATCTTGGCATCCCTGGAATGAATTCTACCTGGTCATGGTGTATAATATTCTTGATGATATGTTGTATTGTAGTGGCGAGGATTTTATTGAGGACTTTTACAACTATGTTCATGAGAAAAATTGGTCTGTGGTTTTCTTTTTTAGTTGCACCTCTCTCTGATTTTGGTATCAGTGTAATACTTGCCTCTAAGAATGATTTTGGAAGGGCTGCTTCCTTTTCAATTTCATTGAGGAGTTTGAGGAGTACTGCATTATGTCTTCTATAAATGTCTTATAGAATTCAGTGGTGTATCCATCAGGTCCCAGACTTTTCTTTGTTGGTAGGCTTTTTATTACATTTCATATTTCATTGGCTGCTTTGGGCTATTGAGAGCTCTTGTATCTTCTTGATTCAGTTTTGCTAATTTGTACTTTTCTAGGAATCTGTCCATTTCATCTATGTCTTCAATTCTGTGAGAGTAAAGATTCTCAAAGTAGCTATTTATGATCCTGTGTATTGCTGCTGAGTTTGTAGTAATTTCATCCTTTTCATTCCTTATTGCTTGAATTTGAGTCCTTTCTTGCCTCTTTTTGATGAGTTTAGCTAGGGGCTTACCAATTTTACTTAATCTTTCAAAGAACCAACTTTTGGATTCATTAATTCTTTGTATTGTTTCCTTTGTCTCAATTGAATTAATTTCTGCTCTAATCTTTATAATTTCCTCTCGTGTTTGGGAATTGGATTGCTTTTCCTCTTCCATTTCTAGTTAGTTTAGGTGCTATATAAGGGTATTTATTTGTTCCCATTCTATTTTTTTAATGTGTGAGTTCTGAGATATAAATTTCCCTCTAAGAACTGCTCTCATTACATCCCATAGATTCCAGTAAGTTGTGTTTGAATTTTCATTAAATTGTACATATTGTTCAAATTCTTGTTTAATTTCATGTGTAACCCACTGATTGCTGAGAAGAGGGTTAATTTCCATGTAATCCTGGTATTCCTATGTTTTATTTTTGTTATTTATTTTGAATTTGATTGCAGTGTGATAAGATAATATGCATGAGATGATTTCTGTTTTCTTGCATATATTTAAACATGACCTGTGGTCTAATATGTGGCCTATTTTAGAAAATTTCCCATGCGCAGTGGAAAAAAAGTGTGTGTTCTGAAGTGGTTGGGTGGAACACTCTGTGTATGTCCTCTAAGTTCAGTTGTTCCAAGTTCTGGTTCAGTTCTGCTACTTCTTTGCTAACTTTTTGTCTGCTTGACCTATCTTTTTCCGATAAGCAGGTGTTAATGTCTCCTGTTAAGATTGTGGCATTGGATATTAGATTTTTCATGTCCATTAAGGATTGTCTAATATAACTTCCTGCTTCCCTATTGGGTGCCTGCATATTTATGAGTGTTACCTCTTCATCTTGAAGTTTTCCCCTAACCAGTATGTAGTGGCCTTCTTTATTTCATTTGATCAATCTTGTTTTGAAGTTTAGACTGTGTGCAAACAGGATTGCTACTCCTGCTTTTTTTTTTTTTTTTAGGTGCTGGAGCATGTAGTATTGTTTTCCATTCTTTAACTTTTAGCCTATAATTTTCTTTATGAGTTAAGTGCGTTTCTTGTATACAGCATACTGTTGGATTTTGTTTCCTTTTCCACTCTGCCAGTCTACTTCTTTTAATTGGAGAATTGATTCATTTACACTGATGGTTATAACTGAAATTTATTGACTTATGATTGACATGACTTTTATTTACTAGTGTTTACTACTTTTTCTCCTATGTTTATTTGGTTACCCTATTTGGTGGGATCCTTCTGTTCTCATTTGTTGAATTCAGGTTGTTTAGGTCCCTCTAAAATATTTGCTAGTATACTATGTAGTGTTAGATTTGACGTCATTAATTTTTTTTTTTTTTTTTGGCTTTTTGAGACAGGGTCTCGCTATGCAGTTGAGGCTGATTCTGAGCTCACTTTTGTAGCCCAAGCTGTTCTCAAACTCGCACCAATCCTCCTGCTTCAGTCTCCCAAGTGCTGGGATTACAGGCGTGCGCCACCACGCCTGGCTGACGTCATGAAATTCTTTACTTTTTTCTTGTCGTGGAAATATTTCACTTCTTCCTCATACTTGAAGGAGAGATTTGCTGGGTATAGTCTTATGGGGTGAAATTTGTTTGCATAGAGGACGTGCAGCACTCTCCTCCATGCTCTTCTTGACTTCATGGTTTGTGAAGAGATATCTGCCATTGTTCTGATGGGTTTCCCTTTAGATGTGATCTGTTTCTTTTCTCTAGCAGCTTTTAGTATATTATTCTTCAGCTGGATTTCTGGTATCTTGACTATTATATGTCTTGGCATGTTTTTAGTTGGGTTGATGTGATTTAGAGTTCTGTATGCTTCAGTTACCTGAATGTGCAATTGCTTTCTCATATTTGGGAAGTTTTCTGCTATTAATTCTGCCCATATTCTTTTTATATCATTTGTATTGACTCCTTCTTTCTCACTCATTCTTAGTAATCTCACATTATTCATTCTTGCATCATCTTGTATTTGTTGAATTATTTTTTCCTGCATCCTAGTTGGTTTTAAGAGATCCTTTCTTACTTTTTCACTGGCTGCAACTGTGTCTTCAATATCTGAAACTTTATCTTCACTTTCATTCATCCAATTTTGCCAACTTGTGATTGACATTTTATTTTCTTGTATATCTCTTTGAAACTGTTTCATGGTCTATTTCTTTCCTATGTTGCTCAGTGAAGGAATCCATCATTTTTCTGTTCTCCTCTAATTTTTATCAATATCTTCTTTTTTTAAAACTTTGTTTGTTTATTTATTCATTTGTATGGCCTGCTCAGCCTGCCCTGAGGGCAGGGCTGGTGCAGCATGTGGTGCCGGGGATCGAACCGCAGTCCCTGTAGCTGCCTAAGCAGGCGCTTTAGAGCACTGAGCCATCCCACCGGGCCCCCAATATCTTCTTTAATGTTATTTAAGTCTTTCATTATAAGTATTGTTTCTTTCCCTAGTTCAGAGATTATTTCTGCTCTGTTCTCTTCTTTACCTTTCTGCATTTGCTCCGCTACTTTCGATGCTATTAATTTAGACACACTTTTTTTCTTTTTTTTTTTTACTTCAGGGGTTACTTCTGTTCTAGTTTCCTGTATACGTTTCTGCAATTGTTTTTCAACTTCAGATTCTATTAATTCATGCATTTCTCTTTTTATTTCAGATTTTATCTCTGATCTCAATTGCTCTATACATTTCTCTACTTGTCTGTCTATCTCAGATTCAGAGATTTTGGCGGCATGATTAGCATGTTCTTCCATGGTAGCATCTCCTGTATTTGATTTGGGTGGGTTCGGGCCCTGAGATTGCATCTTATTCCTTGTCGTTATCCTTTTGTATGGCAGTGATCTCGGCAATTTGATGAAGTTATACTGTTAGCACCTATGGGAGTTTGGTCTGGATCCACTAAGCTTGTTCCCCTCAGACGTGCCTGGCTGTGTGTCGGAGCTCAGGCTGCTGGCTGCTGTGAGGCCCTATGGGTCAGGACTGTGGGTGGAGTCAGAGCTCTGGAGTTGAAGAGTCGGGCAGGGCAGGTGCACGAGCCAGATGGATGGGATGCTGAATGGGTGAGGGGCTGGAGTGAGTGGGAGGAGCCGGGAAATGGTGGCTGGCCACGGGTCCTTACCCAACAGGCTCCCGGGCCAGATGGGTTGTCAGATGGGATGACAGATCGTTAGCACATATTTGTAAATACTTACCTTTGTTTTTTTTCTGAACCATATACTAATTCTACCACACTTTCAATCTCGGAAATGTTCTCAATGATTTGTACATATCAGTCTTCTTCAGTGTTACAATCCTAGAATTTCCATTTTGGAAGCTGTAAAGAATAGTAATTAGCCGGGGTGTGGTAGCGCACGCCTGTAATCCCAGCACTGGGGAGGCTGAGACAGGAGGATCGGTGCGAGCTGAAGACCAGCCTGGGCTACAAAAGTGAGCTCAAGGCCAGTCTGAA
>PVJA010027640.1:0-28376 GCA_004027025.1 Myocastor coypus | reverse complement strand
AAAAAAAAAAAAAAAAAAAAAAAAAAAAAAAAAAAAAAAAAAAAAAAAAAAAAAAAAAAAAAAAAAAAAAAAAAAAAAAAAAAAAAAAAAAAAAAAAAACCCACACAGCTAACACTGGTGAAAGGTCATATTTTTCTATAACATTGAAAAAACCCCCAAGATGTTTACCTTCATCCTTTCCATTTAAGACTGTGTTGGAGATTATAGGCACTGTGATAAAATAAGAAAAAGAAATAAACCTCCCTCAGATTGGAAATTAAAAATGTAAAATTGTCTTTATTCAGGGCCCACCAAATAGCTCAGAAGATTAAGGCACCTGCAAGCAGGTGCAGGAGCTGGGGTTTGATCCCAGGACCTGCTGTGCCAGCCCTGCCCCCAGGGTGTGCTGAGACAGAAATTGAGACTGGGCATGGTGGTGCCTGTAACCCCAGCTCTTGGGAGGCTGTAAAGAGGCAGACTACTATGAGCCCGGTCTAGTAGTGAGACCCTGAACACCCTGTAACCCTCCCTAAAATACAAACAAACAAAAGAACAAACAACTATAAGGTACACTCATGAACAAACAATCATGAAGTACACTCACAGATGATGTAACTATGTAGAAATTTCGATGGAATCTAAAATAAAGAAGCTAGAATTATTGGTAAATTTAGAGAGATGTTAGCATATAAAGTCAATTTGAAAAACTCAGTGATAGTTTTAAATATTAATAGCACTGAAGCTAAAAATACTTTTTACAAGCACACTCAAAATGCTCAGGATGCCAGGTGTGGTGGGTGGCACACGCCTGTAATCCCAGCACTTGGAAGGCTGAGGCAGGAGGATCAGTGTGAGTTCAAGACCAACTTGAGCTACAGAAGGGAGCTCAAGGTCAGCCTGAACTGCATAGCAAGAACCTGTCTCAAAACAAAAACACAAAAAAACCCCAAACAAATAAACAAACAAAAAACTGCTCAGGATCAAGTATAACAAAGGACATGAAATATTTATTCCCTGAAAACTAAAAAAAAAAAAGAAAAAAAGAAAAAAAAGAAAACCATTATGGATAGAAATGAGAGGACTCAATAAATGGAGAGATATAAGACAATAAACTCAGGCTATCAGTAAGTCAGTCTGCATATTTAATATATTCCTATTAAAAAATTCCAGCAGGTTTTTTTGAAAAATTGAAATTAAAAAATTAGTTCATGAGTTTCCACAAAGGATAGAATAATCAAAATGAATTTGAGACAGATTAAAGTTATAGGAGTAAAGCTATCTGATTTGAAGACTTGCCATAAGGCTGCAGTAGTAAAGATAGTGTATGGAACTTTAGCATCGATATAAACACATAGATTAATGGAACATAAAAGAAACCCTAAATTGTCTTAGAAATATGGACAATCCATTTTTGATAAATGTGGTCACTTCAGCATAGAAAAGATAACTGTTAAATAAATGGTGGTTTAACAATTGAATAGCTACATGCAAACACAGGGAGATAGAACTCTTCCTAGTACCATAAACAAAAACTGTGAATGAGACATAGTCCTAATTAAGAGAGCCAAACCTGTACAACTGCTAGAGAAAAACAGAGAAATTTTAGGGCCTGTGACTTTTGAGTACTCACATATTTCTTAGAGGAGCACTAGAAAAGCGTAGCAAACTGATAAATAACAAAATGACAAAATAGCAAACTGATAAATTAGACTTTCCCAAAATGTAGTGAAAAAACAGATCTAGGCTGAAAGAATATTTGCAAATTCTCTATGTGGTACCTGGAAAAGGACTCATACATACAAAATTTACAGAATTTCTCTGGCTCAGCAAACATGAAGGAACACAATGTAACTGCACTCACATGGGCAGTGCACCAGGTGCACATGCAAATGATTGATAAGTATGCAAAAAGTGGTTCATATCGTTAGCAGGAAACGCACACGGGAAGCACGACGAGCTAGCACAGCTGACTCCCAGCTGTAGTAAAAATGACCACAAATACTGAGTAGTAGCGTGGGTAGGGAGGAACAGAAGCATTCACACACTGTTGATTAGGGTGCAAAATGATGCTGAATGTGGTGTTGGGCAAATAAATGTAGATTATTTTCAAAATTAAGCATACGCTTATCATACTAGCACTTGTTTCTGGTATCTATCCAAGCATATTGAAAAGCGGTGTCCTCAGATTAGTGTTTGCAACATAACTGTTCATAATACCCACAAACTGGAAACAATCCAGATGTCCAATAACTGCTATAAATATGGGCTATCCATTTATGGAATACTACCCAGCAAAAAAGCCATGAGCTACTGATATGTTTCACAACATGAAGGAATCTCAAAACAGGCTAAGTGAAAGAAGCTAGATATAGAAACTGCATATGATTCCACTCCTATGAAATTTCCAGAGAAAGCTGATTACTAGAGACATCAAGCCAAAGAGAGACGGATTGGGGTTCGGGTGGGGTGCACATTTGATTGCAGACTGGCAGGGGAGAACTCTTAGGGGTGAGAGTAGTGTAACTCTACACATTCACTAAAGTGTCATTGAGTTTTAGGCTGAAAATGAGTGTAGCTTAAAATTGTATTTTAATAAAGGTGTTAAAGCTACACAATAGCAAGGTGCTACTATTTATGCCCAGAAAAAAAGATGGGAAATATTTTTTTTTTTGTCATGGTTTCACATTTCATTTTATTTATTTTTTTTTCAATTTTTTATTGTTTAAATTTAACAATGGTTATATTACATATTTTCATCATCAGATCAGTTTAGATTAATACATATAGGTATATAAGATTGATCAAACAATTAAACATTAACCTTTCTAAATCCACATTACTTTTTTTTTTCTTTTTCTTTTTTCCTTTTTTTCCACTGCAGTTGCAAAACCTTTGACTGTGTATGTATCTGCTTCCTCTTAGTCCAAAGAGAAATATATTCTTTCCCTTTCTTTTTTTTTTTTCTAAGCAACATCAATAGGGAGGTGGGTCATGCCCACACACTGTACTCTGTAGAATGATTGTGAGGACAATATGCAATATGTCAACTTTCAAAGAAAAGAAAGGGGAAAAGAAATATTGAATATACAAAAATAATTTTTTATAGTATAGGATTTTTCTTTATATTCTTTATTTTTAGTAATCTGTACTACATTTAAAATGAAAAACAGGGCCAGCGTGATAGCTCGGCAAACCAAAGCACTTGTTTAGGCAGAGTGCAGCAGCCCCCGGGGCATGCTGAGACAGCAATTGAGACTGGGTTTCGTGGGGTGCACCTGTAATCCTAGTGCTTGTGAGGCTAAAAACAGAAGAATCACTGTAAGTCCAATCTACATAGTGAGACCTTGAAGACCCTGCAGATCCTGTATTAAATTAAGAAAAAAAGAAACACAAAATTTAAATAAAAGTGAACTCAGGACTAGTTTGTAGATCCCCAAAGGATGTCAAATCTTGGAGGTGAGGCTGAAATTGTGGAGGGGTCTGACAGGGAAGGTATGCTTATTTGGGGGTTCTTTCCAGGCTTTAGGGCCATCAAGAAGGAAGGAGGTCAGTAGGGTTGGTCAACCAATCAAGAAACCTTGGAATCTTTTAGATATCTTCTTCATCTTTAAAGCTCCATCACCAACCTTTGGCTATTCTTCCTTTAGGCATAATTCTACTTTTTATAGATTGTTCTGACGTTATAGACTTCAGTCAGCCCTTGGATGGCTAGGGAAGCAATTTTATGGATCCAGGTACCTTCAATCAACTTCTCCTAAAATCCACCCAAAACAACCTACGTACAGTGTCTTTAGTGGGTAAAGAAACACCCCAGTAACTATCGCATCATATGGTAAAACTTTAATCATTAGAAAAGTGTTGTGGTCCTAGAACATGACTAAACAGGCAAGGGGAGTAGAATAAACAGCACAGAAACAAGCTGAATGAATATGTGAGTGGAAATAATAAAGTAAAAGCAATGTATCCTTCACTTGAAACATGATGTGCCAAGCACCCCAGCCTCTTCTGAATACTAACGTGATTCCACCAGTACCATGCTATCTTCCTATGAATGCATTTGTCTTTAATTTTTTAGGATGTAAAGCTTTGTGGGGCCAGGACTAACCCCTATGCTTCTCTGTATACCCCTCCCCAGATGGGGCACTCCATATGTTCAATAAACATTTATTGGTTAAATAAATATGAAGAAAGGGAGCGGGGACAAAAAGTGAAGAAAACTAGAGACATCCAAGAGCTAATTTAATTATAGGAAATGTAAAAGCTAGGCTTGGATTGAGGAGGAAATGAGATAGGCGGAGGCTACTGCTCTGACATGGACAGGAAGTGAAATAGCAAGAACAGGAAGTGGAGAAACTGCCATTGAATGTTGTGCAATGGGATGAGGGAAAGATTCATACTTAGAGAGAACTACTCTTGGGTAATAGTGGGTTCTCTTTTTTTTCCTGACTTCAGTAAGACATAGATGATGTAAGTGAGATGGAATGGCCCCTGCCCACTCCCAAAGGTCTCAGTACTTACCACACATATGCCTGGTGGGAGACCATGCAGTGTGCATGGGTGGTGCAAGCACACAAAGTAGTCCCTCACTGTGTCCTTCACTGGGCATCACCTGGCTGAAGTTTTGCTTTCAGTGTTGATCCATGGATTTAGAAAAATCTAGAGTAATGGAAGAGTCTAGAATAGGAGGTAGGGAATAAAATCTCCCTGTCCTCCATGCTCACCCTCTGAAATCCCACACCTTCTTTAAGGCATACCTTCTTTAAAGAAACTTTTGGGACCTGTTGGTCTCTCAGTGTGGTCCGTTGTACTAAGGGAGAAAATAGCTGTAGAATGAGGAGAAGGTAGACAAGAAGACGAGGGTTGGGTTACACGGTCACCCGTCTGCCTGGTTGGTGAAATGATGTTCTCTCCCCCAACCACAGTCAGAGCCTTTATGTATACTTTTGCAAAGTTAGTAACATGGGACACAAGGTTCCCTAGTGACTAATAGCTGACATTAGCCAATCAGGGTTGCTTATCTCAGGACTGAGGTAGCTTGACTGCTTTCGGCACTGAGGCCTAGTCCTGCTTTCGCACATTTGACCAATTTTCCAGCTTCTGAGGTTTCCAACCTCTTAGTTGTCAGAGGGAGTCCCATATTTTCATTCCACTCATTTATTTTAAAATGTTTTCCTTATTTTTAAGGGAACATAAACAATAGTAAAAAAAAGGAAAAGAAAGAAAAAAAAAAACCCACAAAAAATCCAAACATAAAAAGCAATGCAAAATTTCCCTAAACAAAATGGTAGGAATTCAACAATACTACATAGTGTGCCTTCAAATTAGTTGCTCAGATTACCAGGTACAATTCTGTAAGAGTGGCCAAAAATTACAGGAAATTAAAAGGACAGAGAAAAAAAATTAAGCATGAACTGTTCCTTTCCATAGACAAGCAGAAACCAAAAGTACAATTATCCACGCTAGCCCATGTATGTGTGTGTATATCTGTTCCCCTTCCTTCTTTCTTTCCTTTTTCTTTTCCCTCCTCCCAGTTGTACTCCTCTGGCTTATAACCAGTGACCGTATCCTCCCCAGCTTGTTTTCCTCAAGGATCCTTTACTTAGACTGAATTCCTTAGTAGCAGAGGCCTATTTTGTTGGCATCTCTGCATTACCTGGTGGGGGAGCCGTTGAAGCCCAAGCATCTACCTTGTCTGATGTCTGCACAAACAGGTGCTCACGACTATTGTTTGTGGCTTCTAGGGAGAACTGAAGAAGAGATGAAGACTTGATCTGAGAAGGGAGGCCAGGTCTGATGCCCCTCGGCTCTCATTCTAGACAGTTCCAAAGTGTACAACTGACCCCTGTGTGATATGTCATAGCGTCAGTCACACAGGAGTCACTTGTGCACTTTAGGGCTGTCTCCCCAAGACAGACCTTTGAGAGCAGAGGTTGACTACTTGTGCCAAGAGTAGGCCCAAAACAAGCACTGCAAGCTTGTTCATTGAGCAGTTGGACACAGGTTCCTACTGGCATTGGCTACTTTGCCATTCTGCAGAGGTGATTTTTCTGGGGTTCGCTCTTCAAGCTCAGAGCAATCCCTCTATAGTGGGACCTGACATGCTCCCATCAGACCTGCATCTGTCTCCATTGAATTCCTAGGCCAGGCCAGGCTCCACCCACTAGGACCTTCGAGAGTAGCTTCAAGGTGTGGCTCCACTTTATAATTTGACAGCAGAGATTTTAAATTCTTGATGCTCAGATGGCATTTCCAATGAAAGCAGTTAAGATTTTGGGGAGTAAGAGCCAGACAGTGGTGACTTTAAGGATTCCTGCAATCACTCCTAGTGATACCAGTGATCCCCAAACTCCAATCAGTGACTTTTAAAGACTCCCCCCAAGGATCCAAAGGTCCATGTGGAAGTTGATCCCTGATGAATAACCAAGCTTGAGAGCTATTTGTGTAGTAAACACATTTTCATTATTGAAATCCAATGTTCCCTAAATCAGGAAATTAGGTAAACCCATGCCTCTGACACTTTTTTACTGGTATTTTTTATTTTTTAAAATTTCTTCTGAATTTATCTTTTATGATTGGTTCTTTCTGGTTGTACATAATAATCACAGTCATCACAGAGAATTTGTTCCCGTACAGCGTGTAACTTGGCTTTTCTGTGTTCCCTTATCCCCACTTCAACCCCTCCCTCCTTGTTTCTCTAGTTAGAAAACTTTGTTTCCATGTTTTTCTTTTCTCCTCATTTTTAAAGACCATTCCCTTCGTTCCTTTTCCTCTCCTATCTCCCTTTTTCCCCCACCCCTTTAATATTTGCTTCCTATTTCACAATACCTGTTATACAGTTTGATCCTTATTTACATTTTTGGTTTCTTACACCTGAGAAATAATGAAGTATTTACATATGTATGTCTGACTTGGTTCCCTTAAGAGTGTGGCCTCAGTGTGCATCCATTTTCCTAGAAATGTCTGGAGCGTATCCTTCTTTACAGTAGAGTGGTACTCCATTGTATAACTCTCCCCTTCCTCTTTAGTCGTTCATCCATTGCTTGACGAATATTTGGGTTGTTTCCAAGATTTAGCTATTATAAACTGTGTGGCTATAATCATAGGTGTGCATACATTGTTGTGGTATGATGCTTTCAGTTCTTTTGGGCAATACACCAGAGCAGGATGGCTGGATCAAATGGAACATATAGTCCTAATCTTTGGAAAAATCTCCTCATTTATTTCCACAGTAGTTGTACCAGTCTGTACTTCCACCAACAGCAGAGAAGGTTTTTTTTTTTCTTCACAGCCCCTCCAGCATCTGTTATTGGTTGATTTTTGATGGTAGCCATCCTTTATGGGGCAAAATGGAATCTCAGTGTTGTTTTGATTTGTGTCTCGCAAATGACCAGTGATGTTGAACACTTTTTCATATATTATTTGCTGTTTGTATCTCTTTATTTATTGAGAAGTGTATATTCGTCTCAGATGCTCATTTTTGGATTGGCTTCTTAAATTTGGCAGGTGTGATTTAAAAAAAAAGTATTTAGTTCAGGTTTGTAGGGTTTCATCACACAGATTAGACTCATAGTAATACTCCTGTTTTCAGTTTCCCAAATGCTGGGATTACAGGGGTGCACCACCACGCCCAGTCTCAATCCCCATCTCAGCATTCCTTGGGGGTGGGGCAGGCATGGCACATAGGGGGGTCAAATCCCCAGCCCCTGCATCTGCCAAAGCAGGTGCTTTAGTCTGCTGAGCTATCTGGCTGGCCTCTGATTTTTTAAAAATGTATTCTAGAGAATAATCCTTTGTCTGAGGAACAGTTGATAAACAGTTTTTTTTTTTTTTTCCCTCACGGTGACTGTGTGTTGTTTCTTTACTCCGTTGATGGCCTCCTCTCTCCCTACTCTCCCCCTCGACTCCTCTTTCCTCTTTCTCTGTGGTACCAGGGATTGAACTGGAGACCTGCCACGGAGCCATCCCCCAGCCTAGATGGTTTCTCCTTCTGTGCAAAAGCTTTTTAATATGATGAGATTCTACTTTTGATTCTTCATGATAGTTTCTGTGTGATGGGGGTTTTATTCATGAAGTCTTTGCTTACAGCAATGTCAAGAGCTCTGTCTATTCTATCATCCAGCAGATTTAATGTTTCTGTTTTAATATTTAGACCATGATCCATTTCAAATTTAGTTCATTGCATGGTGAAAGATATGGGTCTAGTTTTAACTTTTGGCATATGCAAAGCCACTTCTTTCCAATACTTCTTATTAAAAAGGCTATCTCTCTTCCAATAAATGTGTTTGATAACTTTCTCAAAGGTGAGAAGGCTTGGTTGGCCACAGTAGCTCAGTGGACTGAAGCACCTGCTGGCCCCCTGGTGCATGGTATGTGCCTGTAATTCCAGTGCTTTGGAGGCTGAAAACAGGAGGATCACTACTAGTCTGATCTGTGTAGTGAAACTTTATACTAAATATGTTAAAAATAAAAGGTAAGAAGGCTAAGTATGTTGAACTCATTTCTTCATGTTCTAATGTGTACCATTGATCCTGGGGGGAGGGCCTTTTTTCTTTTCTGTTCTCTTTCCTTTCCTTTCCTTTCCTTTTTCTTTCTTTCTTTCTTTCTTTCTTTCTTTCTTTCTTTCTTTCTTTCTTTCTTTCTTTTCTTCTTCTTCTTCTTCTTCTTCTTCTTCTTCTTCTTCTTCTTCTTCTTCTTCTTCTTCTTCTTCTTCTTCTTCTTCTTTCTTTGTTTCTTTCTTTGATCTTTTGCATGTACAGGATTTATTCTGGATGTATTTGTACCTTTAACAAATCATTTTGAAAAGAAAAATTAACAATATTACTATAGTACAAGTAACTGTATAACAAAGTGCTGAAGTATCTTAATCACAATGTATTCTGGATAGGGTTGGCCAAATAACTCAGCGGATTAAAGAGCCTGCAAGCAGGTACAGTGGCGGGGGCGGGGGGTTTCCATCCCCTGGTCTGCTGTGCTGGCCCTGGCTCCGCCCCCCAGGGTGTGCTGAGACTGCAATTGTGATTGAGTGTAGTGGTGCGTGCCTGTATCCTAGCTCCTGGCAGGCTGTAAACAGGTGGATTGTTACGAGTCTGATCTTACTAGTAGTGAGACCCTGAACACCCTGTAGACCCTTCCCTAAAAAATAAAATTAAAACAAAACAAAAAAAAATCCAAGAAAACAGAAACCCAATGTATTGGATAAAACATGAAGAAACAATGGCTTTTCATTAAAAAACAAAACAAAACAAAACAAAAAAACCAAACAAACAACAAACAAAAAAAAAACAAAACAAAAACAAAACAAAACAAAACAAAAAAAACCTCAGTAGCACCCAGTCTTGTCTTCTCTGTTTCTTCTTCCATGTTCATAGTCCAATCCATTTATGACTCTGCCACACAAGGACTCACTAATACATAGAATTTCCAAAAAATTATCTGCATTTATGCAAATATTAATGATAATTATAATAAAACACAAACTTCTCCTCAGAATGATAAACAGCAAGCCATTCCAAGTGGCTTCCAAAATATAAAAATACACAATCGTGCTGCTTTTATCACAGCAGCTTTACAGTATAATCTCAGGTCAGGGGTTGTGGCGCTCCCTGACTTGCCTTTGTTGCCCAGAGCTGCCTTTGCTAGTCTAGGTCTCTTCTGGTTCCAAGTGACTTTCAGGAATATTTCCTCTAATTCTGTGAGACATGCTGTGGAATTTTGGTTGGAATTGCATTAAATCTGTTTAACAGTTGCGGAAGTATGGCCATTTTCACTACACTGGTTCTTCCCACCCAAGAGTAAGGGAGAGCTTTCTATTTTCTGATATTCCCTTGAATCTCCTGTTTCAAAGTACTACAGTTTTCCTGTAGAAGTTTTTACTTCTGTTGTGAGATTGACTTCTTGATACTTCATTTTTTGGTATGCTATTGTGAAAGCTGTTGTTTCCAGCAGTGAGTTTGCTACTTGTGCACGGGAATGCACTAAGTTTTGAGTGTTAGCTTTGCACCCAGCTACACCACTGAATTTGCTTATTAAATCTAGCAGCCTTTGTGTGGAGTTTTTGGGGCCTTCCCCGTGACACTTTCAGATGAAGGTACATCCCCAGAATATTTGTGAAAGAGTAGAAGGCCTGTTGTGTGGGCTGGAACTCGTTCACATGACTTGGTCTTCACATACTCTCCGTGAGATGTAAGCTTGGGTGGGACCTCCTCCTCATGACTGCCTCCCTCCATCTTTGTGCTTATGCAGAATTGTAATTACTTGTTGCCATGTTGTTTTCCCTTTGATTGGGAGCAGCTGACGGGCAGAAGCTATGGCTCCATAAACTCACCAAGTCCATGCCACAGGGAGTGAGCCACATGTGTCCATGAGCTCACTCATCCATTCAACAAATGGTGGCAGTGGCAGACTTCAAAGTACAGCATTGGCAGAGAAGAGAAGTTAGGTGGGGGAAAAAGATTATGCGAGGAGACAGAATTGAGGCAGGGGAGTCAAAGCTGGGGGGTGGGGAAGAGCAAAAAGAAAATCGTGTTCATTTATATTCACATAACGCAGTGGTAGGTGAGTTAATCGGGAAGAAACGGTTTTCTTTCTTTTTAATCCAATAAGCTGAAAAGTTAACTGGTAACTTTTACTATTCTATTCTTTTTTTTCCTTTCTGGGCATTTCTCCAATTATAGCCAATTTATATAGTGCCATTTGCATGACGTCTCTTTCCTCTTTCAGCCTGTTGGCTTCAGCACGGCAGACCCTGCTTTTGGCGTTCATCTATGTGCCTAGCACAGCATCATGTAGAATGGCGCAGCAGCCACCGAGCAAGTGACTCAGGGGTTTATCCCAGTTTCAGTTCCTTCTTCTTAAAAAAACAAAACAAACAAACAAACAAACAAAAAAACCAGCCAAAACTTAATTTCAAGATTGTTACGAGGAAATTCATGGCAGGCATTGGCCAATGCTTTCTTCCATTATTATTTTTTAGTTTTTGAAACAGGAACTCCCTATGTAGTCCAAGCTGTGCTTGAACTCGCTGTGTAGCTCAGGCTGGCATCAAATTCACAGCAATCCTCTTGTTCCAGCCCTGGGTGCCATCACTCCAGCTCTCCACAATTTTTAATGCATTGTTATGATTGTGCCTACTTTGTACCAGGTTCTGTGCTAGGTGCTAGGTCAAAACGGACAAGTGAAAGTACAAATAAATCAGATTTTGGAAGCAGTGAGGTTTGGTGGATACCTTCTTCCTGGATAATGCCCCCAACCCCTGCCCCCAAGAGCTCTAGCGAATGCCACCATCCGCTCATAGTATTACAGTATTTGGCCTCACACAAGGTAGTGTCCTGGAACCGCTAAGACCGGTCTTCCACCACCAGATGGCAGCATAGGAGCCACCGACTGCTGGGCCTAAGCCTGAGGGTCCTTCTGCAGGGTCTGTGAAGCACAGAGAAGGGGAGGAACAGGGCCTGGCCAGCCCTTTGGCTTTGTTATGGTGTTGGACAATCAAATTAATACTTTAGCATTCAGTCTCTTCCAGTTGCAACTCTCAGCCAGCCCCCACCCTTGGGACACCTCAGTTCATACAGGGACCTCATTCAGAGCTTTTCACAGAGCATCTGGGGTTCCCTTCCTTCCATCTGCAGCCCTTTCAGATCCCATATTACTTTTTGTGAAGGCTCAGTGTTCCTTGTCTGGCCTTAGAGCTCACTTTCTTTTCCTGGTGTGCCCCAACGATGGCCTGCAGTTCACCTCCTGCTCTGCTCACGCTACATCCACGCCTCCATCTGATCTTACTTAGCATTCTTTCTTTCCCTTAGTTCCTTGAAGACTCAGCAGAAATGCCCTATGCAGGAGGGCTTATGGCCTGGCACTGGAGGATGGCTCACTCTTTTTTTGCTTTTTTGGAGGCAGGGTCTCACTGCAGCTCAGGCTGGCCTCGAGCTCACTTTGTAGCCCAGGCTGGTCTTGGATGTGCAACGACCCCTCCACCTCAGCCTCCTGAGTGCTTGGACTGCAGGTGCACACTACCACAGCCAGCTCAAAATGGCTCACTCTTTTCACCTCTCAGCACTTTCCTTTTTGCTAAGTATTTGCCAGGCTTTAGGTTTTAGAAGGCCCAGTTGCGTGATGCTTTATCAGCTAGCTTCAGGGATTTCCTGTTAGCTCAGAAAAGGAGCATAGAAATAGGCCTTTCTTAGGAAAAAAGAGTCTTTTAAATTGTCACCTTGTTCCTTATTTCATTAAATCCTTAGTAGTCACTGTTGGGCTGAAGGGAGAAAGACAGAAGTGTTCTAGGTGACACAGGAATGAAGACAGGTGAGCACCCAGAGCAGAATGAACCCTGATTCCCTCTAGCCTTCAGAATCTGTGGGGACTAGGACAGAAAGGAGGGTGCTGCCAAGGCCAGAAACCCCAGAGAAACTGGATTTTTTGTGTCCTTGAAATTCGCGAGATCTTAGGACCTTGTGTTTTCTGCATCCTCAACATATATATATATATTAGAAGAGTGATTTAAATACAAAATGCATTTGGAAGAGTTAAAAAATAATGTTTATTGAAAGTGTTAATGTTTAATTGTTTGACCAATCTTACATACCTATATCTATTAATTTAAACAGATTTGATGATGAAAATATGTAATACAACCATTGTTAAATTTTTCTTGATTTGAAATTCTGTACTATATGTACTCTTGCTTGTTACTGTTTTTCTATCTTTGTTTCTACTATTTTTACTCTTTAAAATAAAATTAAATCTAAAAAAAAAAAGAACCTAAAAAAGAAGAAAATAAATTTGGGAGCCTTCTGAAACTTACTGAGAAAACATGATTAATTAATTAATTAATTAATTAATTAATTTATTCATTCATAATTTATGCATCAAGCACTGCTGGCCAGTGAGGAAGATCATGTGGTAGCCCTCAAGGCACCCAAAGCTGGAAAGGCAAATGAACAAGCAATTACCACAGAGCAAGAGAAGCACCAAAGAGAGAGGAAAGAGCTGGGTGCTGCATGGGTGGGGCACAGGCAGCAGGGCTGCGAGCCAGTGGAGATGTCTGGCGTAGGGTACAGGGGCTGAGCACCAAAGAACTAGCATGAGTTAGTTAGCCAGGCACACTGAGCGGAGGAATTGGCAGCTTCAAAAGCATGAAGGAAGATAGCAGGGAAGACTAAGGGAGCTCTAAGGAATGCACTGTGATTGGAACACAATGTGCAGTTAGCAGAAATGAGATCTGTAACGAGGATAGCGGGGCTTAGATCTTTGGAGGCTCTGCTACAGTATGTATGTATGTATGTATGTATGTATGTATGTATGTGTGGTGTTTGGAGGTAGGGGAACCTCAAAGAATTTTAAGGTAATGGTTATTGGTCAGACTTTCTGATTAAGGGAATATCTTTATGGCTTCTAGGGTTGGGGGCAGTGCAGGAGGCAGGAAAGTTGGGTGGGCAGTTGTTCCAGGTGTTCAGAAAGAATCTATATGGGTCTCAACTGAAATGAGAAAGTTCACGGGTCAAGCTAGTAGGTTGAGTGACCATGTAGCACAGCAGTTGTGGGGTCTGAGGATTATCTGAGTGGGAAGTTCTTTGCATGCTCCTGCCTGGAGCTCAGGAGAAGGGATGGGGTTGGATACTCTGAAGGATCTGAAAGTCTATAAGGGTGAGGTGTCTGACATGGGTAGGATCACACTGGAGGCCCAGAAGCACCAAGGCAGAGAGCAGTGAGCATATTTAAAGGTGTAAGAGAGAAGTAACTGGCGAGGAGAAAGGAGAGTGGATGGCCATAGCAGAGAAGGATAATCAGGGGAGTGCGGTGTCCTGGAGTCACAGGCAGCTGAGTGATCAGCTGACATTGAACATACAGGCGGCACCTGAGCGGAGAACATGTTCACCGGGGTAGGGATGGATCCGATAAGCTCCAAGGGTGGTGCAGTTAGGCAGTGAGGAGGGAGAAGAGGAGCTTACAGGTACTCCTTGAAGAAATTTGGGTATAAAAGAAATAATGAAAGTAGGTGTAGGCCAGGGATATAGCTGGGCAGCACGAGTGCCTGCCTGGCAAGCACGAGGTCCTGAGTTTGATCCCCGTACAGAAAAAAAGAGTAGATGTCTATAGAACATAATACAGGATTGAAGTGTGTTAGTTGAAATTTGTTTTTGCATGGGAAGAAACTAGTGGAAAGGCATGGGTTCAAAATAAATAATTGAAGACTTATTAAAAAATCCAGAGAACTTCTGGGTGAGATAGCTCAGAGGTCTAAAGCACCTGCTTAGGCAAGCTTAGGCAACCACAGGGACCGCGGTTCAATCCCCAGCACCACATGCTATGCCAGACCCACCCCCAGGGCAGGCTGAGCTGGCCATAATGTAAATAAATGAAGTTTATTATAAAAAAAAATTCAGAGGATTACTGAAGGTAAGAAGTCAGAGTGGACCACTGTTGCATTGGAATGCTGTTTTGAAGCCACAACTTTCAAATCATATTGGAATTATGGGATGGAAAGATTTTCACTGAGATCGACTGAGCTCTGTCCAGAGGCTGGAGAGAAGCAGCAGTGTGGCGGCACTTTGAGTTCTCAGCTTTTGTGTGATTTCTCTAGCAGGTCCCTGTGAACTGGGTAAAAGAGTGAGGAGGACACCATAGTGTCAGTCTACCAAGGCTTTGCTGGAGGAGAAGAGTGACAACAGGATAATAGAGTTACTGGAGCTGAAAATTTATCTGGAAACTGCTCCAAGCACCAAGGGTTCTGAACTACTTCTGGGCAAGAGTGAGACAGAGGAGGTTGGTAGGCTGTGAGAAAAGGGTGCCCAAGTGGGAAAGGCTGTCAGAGGTACCAGAGGCCACGGGTCTGTGAACTGGGAAGCGAGAGAGCTTGCAGGCTGGGCTGAGAGTGGGAGGGCGCAGCTTAAGATTCTCAGGAGTAGCCCATTCAGAGGTTGTCAAAGTCCAGGAGGTGGCCTTCACTGGGGTGTCCAGGAGAAATCAGAGCATAGGGCCTGGATTAGAGTCAGAAGCGTTAGGCAGATGGTTCACAGAGCTTGACCATTAGGGAGATGTTCGAAGTCCAGGGGAGGGTGGTGGGCAACTGTTAAGGCTTCTGATGACTGGAGAGGGACTAGGTTGTCAGAAGATGTTCAGATGGGAAAAGGAAGTTGGCCTTAGGAGCTTCAGGAAAGCTGTAGCTTTCCAGGAGGGTAGTGGCTCTGGTCAAGTTGATACAGCCAATAAATAGTTGCTAATTGAAAGGGCTGTAAGGTAAGCAATATCTGCAGAGGACAGTGAGGTTTCCTTGAGGGGACCATTGTGGGGAGTCCATATAGGAAAGAGGAGAGCAGAGGGAAGGACATGATGCTCCGAGGAATATAGGGTGAGGGGAAGGATGGGCTAGATATGGAAGGAGGCCCCGAAGTGCTCGCTCCTGCCTGTTCTCTTTGCTTTGCTTATTTTTCTTGCCCTGTTTTCCATGGCAGGGCCAACAGATCTAGCGGTACTCCAGCTGTGGCCTGTGGCTCTAAGAGCTGTGGGAAAAGCGCTGTGGATTGTGCAGAGGTGGCCAGGATTCAGCTTTATGGAGGGCCCTTCCTCCCGAGTCCCCAGAATGGCTGAGCAGCTCTGAGAGGAGGCCTTGTTACATTCTGGATGCTGAAGCTCCCAAGAGGCCACAGGATCTGGGCCAGCCTCCGGCTAGCTGAGCAGAGGAGCGTGCTTGAGGACAGACAGCCATAAAGCTGCTAAGACAAAATGGAAATTAACCTGATGTGTGTATTCACCTACTCTTCTCCCTACATGGACAGCGTATTTGTACAGATGCTGCGGGTCACTGGAAGCTTAGCTTATAAGGCTTCTCACTCCACTGGATTTAAGATGCATATTTGCCACGTGACCTTGGGAAATACATATCATGTTCTAGCAGTTTTCCATCCTGAAAAATATTGGGTGGAACTAGAGTGGTGAGTTGTCACTCATGGTCAGGAGAGCCACTGTGATTCAGTGGAAGAGGTAAGGATCCTCAGGTGTGTGTGTGTGTGTGTGTGTGTGTGTGTGTGTGTGTGTGTTGTAGAGACCTGAGAGGGGATGAGCTCCTGGCTCCACCACGGTGTCCATCTGAGCAGTGACCCTTGGATCTGCTTTTGCACCAGACACTGAGAAAAGGATTCTGCTACTGAGAACAGTGTTAATATTTGTGATCTTGTCTTGCTCTCACCTGCTTTGGTTCACCAAGCATCTGATTTACCTTTACATAGGCACTGCTTGCCTTGCATGCTAGTGTAGCTGGTCCATGGAAGTGTGGCCTTGCTTGTATGTCTCTGCCAGTTTCAATGCCTACACCCTTGTAGGGCACATGGACACCTTCAGAATTCTGGGTCACACACAGCCGTAAACTGATATGCTTTAGCAGTTGTAGCAATTTTCCCTTAGAAACCTGGCTTCGCCACAGTGGCTCTGGTGGGCCAAGGGCTCCCAGACTCCTGGATGATGGATCACATCCTGAGGCTGGCCAGTGGAGCAGACAGGACCTTTAGTCAAGGGAGGAAGCCCAGACCTGTTCTTTGTTACTTGGCACCAGCTGGGATTCCTTATCGCTGGGCTGGCAGCTGGGAGGCATCGATCTCTTGGCCACCAGGAAGCTTTCCCAGTTGCGGATGGTTTTGAGACTCTGTGCCAGAAAAACCTTGTCTGTGAGTGACTTGGGGGGAAAACCAGCTGCTCAGCTCAACTGAAGCCCCAGAGGCCACAGGGGAAGGCCAGGAAGCAGAGGCAGAGGCAGAGGCAGAGACAGAGGCAGAGGCAGAGGCAGAGGCAGAGGCAGAGGCAGAGGCAGAGGCAGAGGCAGAGGCAGAGGCAGAGGCAGAGGCAGAGGCAGAGGCAGAGGCAGAGGCAGAGGCAGAGGCAGAGTAGGAGCTAGGCTGCTTTGCTTTTCTGGGTTTTCACAGAAGCTTACAGATGTGCAGTTTTCCAGTTCACAGAAGAAGCAGAGGTGGTCCAGAAGACATAAGAGGTGCCCACTTTGGGGCAGATGGAGAAACTACAACTGTTGAGATAGAAACTTCAGGATGAACCATGAGATTCTGACCTCTAACCTCTGACCTCTACTCCTCTGACCCTCTGGGTCCTTACCTTTGGCACATCACCTTTTTCTTCTTACCCATATGTAGCTAAAACCTGGTTTTCAGTCTGCACATGGTGTTTGCAGGCCAGGGAACACGTCAGGGTCAGGAAATGGGGGTGAAACATAACACTGTGATGTGATGTGTTGAGTCCACCAAATACTGGCAAAGAGGTGAACTAAAAGGAGAACTCGGGTTCCATCCCAGCAAGTTAGCTTATTCATGCCCTGGACTTGTCTCTGAAGGGGTGCTTGGCCAGTATGGCCTGAAAACTGTAGGTGTTAAAGGAGTAATTCTAGAAGACTCCCTCGAGGACTCAAGAATGGGGATAGATATGCAGAGTTATGGTGGGGAGGGACCGGTGTGGATATATCACTTCCTACAATAGTTATAAAACTACAGAGACCAATACCTCCTGCTGGGTTGGAGGCCAGAGTCTTTTTGCTTAAAACAGGGCAAACTCAAAACTGTTGAGGAATTCCAGTGAATTTAGGGTCCATTCTTAGATGAGCCCTTGGGGCTGGGAGCCTGCTTTGCTCTGCAGGTCACAGGCAGAATGTAGAAAGAAGGGTTTAGGTTCAAGTGGTGGACTTGGGTGGGATGGTCCTGGACTAGAGAAAGCAGCAGGCGGGGACCTTGTAATCCAGCTAATGGGCAGCCAGAAGGGCTGGACAGAGTCAGGGTAGAGAACAAGAAGATGCATCTTGGAATTGCTGTTGTTCTAGATGGTAGCCTTGGGGCCAGTAGAGAAAGTAGTAGGAAAACAGTGTGATTCTTTAGAAACTGTGTTTTCTTGTCACTTGAATACAGTAGTCCAGGGCTTAAGGGCTTGGGCTCAAGAGCTGGGCCGCAGCGGGAAATCCTCAGCAATTCTACTCATAGATATGATTGTGAAATCTGCTCAGTGTCAGCCTGCAGGGTGATGTAAAAAAATCTGAGCTTGTTGCCAATACAAACTGAGAAATTATGCTTATAAATCCACACTTAGAACTTTTCTTTAAAAATCTGAGGACCTGATCAACTAGTTTTATATTTCCCCATGGAATAATACACGGGATCTGAGTGAAACAGCCTCCCCTGAATAAGACAGTTCTATCCTGCTCATCACCTATACCCCTCCTGTGCAACCCTCAGCCAAAGCCCCTTCTGGAGAAGTGACTTCCATGGATAGCAGGGCTCAGGTTTGGGGCCTGTGTTTCTCTTGATTGGTTTCTTTCAAGAGAAAGAAGCCCTTCCCTCTGCCCTCCAGCTTCTGTCCTCTGGGCTCCTGCCACTGAGGGCTGGCTTTTCATTCGTTTGTGGCAACACTGAGCCTAGACAGATGCAACCCCAGGCTCTTGGCTTGGATCTAGGAACCTGGAAAACTGTTCAGACATTTGAGTCTAAATTAAATTTAAGACCGAGATGGTCACTCATACTTCATAGCATGACCTTGCTGGCTGTTTATCTTCTAGTTCTTCCAAGTTAATAATTAAATAAAATTATATTTTGACATTCAAAGCTGATTTATCTACGTTCTGTTGTAGTATACCTGCTCTATGAGATAGTGAGTGTGTGACAGGAGGCTGGGGAGAGCGTAGCTTAGGTACTGACTTACATATGGAAATGCAATTCTATTCTAGAAGTTTTGGTCACCTATTGTATCATGAGTCCTAGATTAGTCTGTAATATGAGAGTAGTTAAGCAAGTTTTGTCCCCTGTTAAAAGGTTTGCACTGGAAAGTAGTAGCCTATAAATAGTAGCTAAGCTTCAGAGTGGAAATATTAAGTCCCTCAGCATTCGACTACACAGACGCTCACCATCAGATGTGTGTCTTTACATATCCCGCCGATCCTGTAAAGCCCAACCTGGCCGCAGAGGTTGACATTTGGGCTACTGAGACCTGAGTGAAGTGTGGTGGAGATGGCATGAACGTGGGAGCAGGCTAGTAAACTGGCCACAGCCATATTCGTAGTTTGAGCTTAGAAAATCCCTTAACCTTTCTAGACTTCAATTTCCCCATCTGGGTATTATAGGGTCTATTTCTTTGGATTACCGAGAGATTTAAAGAAATTAGAATGTGTACTTGCTTTCAACAGTGTGTCTGGGATATGGGTTAGGATCAGTACATATGGCTGTTATTCCAAAGCCTGAGACTCTTCTTCCCATCTGCAGAGGCCAGCAGTGGATGTTCAGACTATAGGGGAAAACAGACAACTGCCTTTTAGATGAGATGGTGGAATGAGGAAGAGAGTGCTTGTCTGGTTCCAGCAAAGGAGACTTGATGCCTCCTATGTTCAGCCAAAGCTCAATCCAATTCATCAAGCATATAATGAAAATATTCTACAGACAGAATGTGTACACACAGGGCTGATGAGATAGCTCAGGGTTTAAAGCACCTATTTAGGCAAACTTAGGCAGTGCAGGGAACACAGTTCGATCCCCAGTACCACATGCCATGCCAGCCCTGCCCCCAGGGTAGGCTGGGCCAGTCACAAGAAAGAAAGAAAGAAAGAAAGAAAGAAAGAAAGAAAGAAAGAAAGAAAAGAATGTGTACATGTAAGAAAACAACATACTTGAGACATGGAGTCCATGCATTTACAAATATATAAAAACAACAGCCGGGCACAATGAATACCACAAACTTCAGGAAGAGGTGTTAGCTTCTTGTCACTGTGAAGAAATATCTGAGATAATCAGCTTAAAAGAGGAAAGATTTATTTTGCCTCACAAATTTGGGAGTTTCATTTTGTGGTCGGTAGAGAAATGGGTCTGACAACCAGTATTCTAAGGTCATGGTCTCAGTGATTTAGCTTCTGTCCCCTAAGCCCTATCTCTTCAAGTTCCACCACTTCCCAAAGGTGCTAAGAGTAGCTTGAGCGAAAGTGAGGAGGTGAGGAATCTTGATATGCATCTGAGAATAACGCAGAGCCTAATTTGCTCCGAACAAATGAAGAAAGAAGGTTAGTTTGGGCTACAAGTGGGGTGGTGTATGAAATGCAAAGGCAAGAAGTTCATTGATAGGCAGTAGAGGCCACTGAAGATTTTCTGAACAGAATAGTGGTAAGAAATATGGGAAGTAGATTTATATATATATATATATATATATATATATATTTGAAAACCAAGAAAAATCGTGGATGAGGAAGGCAGAGGACTCACAGAAGATAGCTTAGTGGTGTTTTCATTTGTTTGTTTGTTTACCCCTTGGACAGTTTGTAAGAAAAGTGTCAAAAAATAATTGATTGTTGGAAGCGAAGGAGGAGGTCAGAGGCAGGCTAAGGACAGAGACACAGATTTGGGAGTTAGCTCCAAAGAGACTTAAACCACTGGGATGAATGTAATGACTGAGGAAGACGCTGCAAGAGAGTGAAGGAGGCTAAGCACTGAGCCTTAGAGACAGGACACCGAAGAGAAACACACACGAAAAAGGCGCAATTGCTGATGAAGGGAAGCACGGTAATTCGGGATGATGGAGGCCAACTCAATGGAGAAGACCTAAGGGAAGGCCACGTGGAGGCTGCTGCCGCCTGCAGAATCATCTGCATGGAGCAGAAGAGAGAGTGGTGGAGCAAGGAGCAGCAGCTCGAAGGATTGTGGGAAAACCTAAGGGGCTTTGTGGTATTAGACAAGGATGAGGAGTAAGCTCCTTAGGGTCTGCCTAGCTTCCTATGCATGAATTAAGTTCAGCAAAGAGAGCTAAGGGAAGAAGTTGGGTGGCTGCCAGGCACCAGGAAATTAAGAAATAGATATCAGTAGCAGAACAAGAGAGGATAAAAGGGCCTGTATAAAACCACCACTAAAAAACCAAGAAGGATTATTTGTAATATAGAGTTGCCTGGTTACAAACTAACAGTCAGCCAAACTCTTATAATATGAAACATGGGTTCCTCCTCCTCCTCCTCCTCCTCCTCCTCCTCCTCCTCCTCTTCCTCCTCCTCCTCTTCCTCTTCCTCCTCCTTCTCTTCCTCCTCCTCCTTTTCTTCCTCCTCCTCCTCCTGTCCTTCTTCATGTATTTGGTTGTTGCAGGGTCTCACTATGCAGCTCAGACTCATACTGATCCTCTCTCTTGCTTTCAGCCTCGCTAGCACTAGGGTTACAGACATGCGACACTATACCAGGACTCTGGCTTGCTCAGTCCAACCTGAGGGTGGGGCTGGCGTGACATTTGGTACCAGGGACAGAACTTCAGTCCCTGTGCTTTGTTTAAGCTTGCCTAAGCAGTTGTGTGAGTCTGCTGAGCTATCTTGCCAGCCCTGAAACATGGATTCTTAAGGAAATCATCTTAGACAATGTCAAATATAATTAAAATTTCAGGTATGTAAATGCTATAAAAAAAAAACAGTCCCCGATTCTTGAACTATATCATATCACTAGCCATAACACTTCCTGTAAGCTGCGGATCCCTCTTTGCCTCAGATTCTCACCTGCACAAGCAGATAGTAAGCGTTCCCCAAGGTCAGCATGTTGTTGTTCCAGGGTCACTGTGTCATTGTAAGGATTGAATAAAATACTTTGGAATCTGAATGAGAGCTGCTGTCTTGGTAACTTGCACAACAGTAGGTGTTGGTAGACAGTAACTCTTTATGATTATAAGATGTTTTTTGACCCCCCACTGGGAGCAGTTTGGCAATCCACCCCAGAACATAGCTGGACAAATGTTCAAAAATTTGTCTCAAGAAAGAAAATGAAGCTGATGTAGAAGTGAAAGATAGTGTGTGATGAAACAAAGGAAAGTAGAGAAGAGAAAGGGGGAGGTGTGTGTGTGTGTGTGTTGTGTCTGTGTGAAGATGATAATAAAACTATAGGAAGGCAATGTGAGTTTTATGATGGAGTTAAATTGTGGCTTTATGACTTGAGGTGGTGAATATTGGTGTCCTTGTCCAAGTTCCTCAGTTGCAGCTACACCGTCCAGAAACCCTGATATTTTGACTCTGTGCTAGCTTGCCCTAGTTACTCATGACTTATATCCCTGTTTCACTAGCCTCAGGAGGCTATCCCAGACTGGCAGTCCCAGAGCAAGAGATTTGGTGTACTGCTCAAATTCACGGCCTCTTTTAGTTTTCTTCTCTGTGATGATATGCTACACACACCTTTTTGAATATTTGCAGAGATTAAATAAGAATGTGTATGTTATTTATAACCTGTAAAGTGTTGAAAAGTTTTATTTTTTTAAAACTCATTTCCCTTAATGCTTTGGACTTGTCTTGAGAAAAACTATCTGAAGTCTGTCTTCGAATCTGTTTATACTTTACTCAGTATCACATTTTGGGTAATAAGCTCTGTCAGTTGCTTTCCTGTATTAGTTTTTTTATTGATATAATTGAGCAGTAAACATACTGTCAAGAATAAAAGTTTATCCTGGTCATCACTCTGAAGGCTGGAAAGTTGAGGATGAGGCAGCTGCACCTGGAGAGGTCCTTCTTGCTGGTGGTGAAGCGGGTTGTCCATACCCACGACTTTCCATTCTCCTTACAAGACTACAGTCTCACATAGCTAGAGCTCTACGTTTGTGTCCTCCTTCAACCTGCTTTACCTTCCAAAGGTCCTTCCTGCAAATACCACAATCTGATTTCATCCTCTTATGCCCTCAAAAAGAGGATTAGATTTTAATATGGGTTTTGATAAAAATATTCAAACTGTAGCACTCTCTTTCATTCCTTCTAAATTTACCTCACTCTGTTTAGGTGTTCTTCAAGAACAGTATTCTAAGGTCTGGTGATGGAGCCCACGTCGCCCTGTGCAGACCCTGTCCTCTGGCCCTTCTTCATGTTCTGGCTCGAGGAAGCTTACCATGGTTGGGGGGGGGGCGGCTTGCTTTCCAGCAAGCCCACACCTTGGTCACATCAGTGCTCATGAGCACCAACTCATGTGCGAGTTTCATCCAGGGGAGTGGCAGCCTGAGTTAATGCTGTACCCCAGATAAATGCACTGTGGTTCTCTAACCCAGAAGGGTAACCTGAGAGTTATTCAGGACCAATTTTTAATAGCAACCTTCTCTTCCTCTAAGTAGCTTCCGTTGCTGGTCCCTTCGGAGTACAGAGATGAAAGTGTGACCTTATTTAAAAATTGCCCTGAACATCTTTTAGTAACTTGCACCACAATCAAACATATGAAGTATGTTACAAAGTGTTTATTTAAAAAAATTAATGTAATTTAACTCAGGGTCTATAGGGCCTCACTACACAGATAGGACTCACAATGGTCCTCCAGTTTCAGTGTTCCAAGTGCTGGGACTACAGGTGTGTGCCACCATGCCCAGACTCAGTTGCCATCTCAGCAGGCTGTGGGGGCAGGCTGGCACAGTATGCCCAGGGATCAAACCCTGTGGCTGCGCTCTGCCTAGGCAGGCACTTTAGTTCGCTAAGCTATCTGGATGGCCCAAAAAATGATTTTTGAATGATCTTTTATTTCCTCTCTACCAGAAAAAAAATGTAAAGCTTCCCGGACATCTCTTGTATCTCTGTGCATCTGCTGCTTTCTTTTTCTCACACCCGTGCATGTGTGCACACACATACACTCATGCACACACATTTGCACACACACAAATCCCCCAAACTGAAGTGTTAATGCGAATGAGCAGCTTTAAGCTGCCACGGCATATGACTGAGGCAGACTAAGAATCACTCAAACGATGAGCATTTAGTTCATGCTTCGAACAGATGGGAAACGGATGCACAGAAGAGATATCATTGCTTTACTTGGTTTGAGCTGGGCTCACTAGGCTTCTTGGACTATTGTAAAGTAAGACAGTCCCGGCTTGCAAGGTGGCTGTCATGCATCAAACAAACTACTGTGTAAGTAGCTGGTGATCTGTACAATGCTGAACAGAGTTTACCTCTCTAATTCCCTTTTTAAATGTATTTGGTTGTTGCAGGGTCTCACTCTGCATCTTGGATTCATGGTAATCCTCCTGCTTTCAGCCTCCCCAGCATTGGGATTACAGGTGTGGACCATTATGTGTGGACTTGGGCTGGCTTGGCCCATCCTGGTGTTGGGGCTGGCACTGCATGTGAAGCCGAGGACCTAATTACAGTCCCTGTGCTTGCCTAAGTAGACTCTTTAGTCTGCTAAGCTATCTCATCAGTCCAAGGTTATGCTTTTATACCAGTTTTCCCTGGTAATATATTTTGGGTTTGTTAGTTATTTGAATTAATCTAGTACATGTGAATTGAAGTTCTGGTTGATCTTGATCTGTTTTTGGTTTTTAAAATTATTATTATCATTATTATTATTTTGTGGGACTGGGGTTCAAACTCACAACCTTGCACTTGCCAGGCAGGCTTTTGTGCCATGGAGCCATCTCCCCAGTCCCTAATTATTATTTTAAAATTTATTTTTTTGTGTATGTGGCAGGAGGTCTCATCACACAGCTTGAACTTGTAGTGGTCCTCCTGCTTTCAGCCTCCCAAGCACTGAGATTATAGGCCTGGCCACCGCGCCTGGTCCTAGTGGTCAGCTCAGCATGCTCAGGGGAAGGGCTGGCATAGCACGTGGTGTTGAGGATCAGACTTCAGTCCCTGCACTTGCCTAAGCAGGTGCTTACTCCACTGAGCTATCATGCTGGCCCTCTTAATCTGTTTCAGAACCAATCAACGATCTTGAACTGAGGGGTGAGAATGAAAGGGTGGTTCTAAAACTAGTATCTAAAAATATGTACAAAAAAAATAAAAATATGTACAGAATGTGTATGCAAATGGTGGCAAGCAGTGGATGCTCTCAGGAAGATGCTAGAAGAATTCCTGAGTCCTTGTGAAGGATATCTGTTTATTCATCAATCATTTGTGAGGTCCACATGCTTTGGTGGCCTCTGTAGCTGAGATGTGTAAAGCTGATGACAAACTCTCTGGTCTTGGGAGATGGCACCCCCTCCCTAGGCTTAGCCTTTTTTTGCAGCCTGTCACTCAGTCTGTAATTATTCTCCCTGAGCTGTCTCATTCCCTTTTGATCACATGTTATCATGACTCTCTGTATTTCTTTCCCTTTATTTACTATTCCTTAGTCGTCTCCATTCTTTGAAAGCCAAGGGAATGGTTGGGTTGTCATGGCAACCCCTACCCTTACCTCTTTTTCATTCCTCAACAGTTTTTCTACACTTTAATAACATCCCTATTTATAGTGCACAAAGCTGCAGTCCCCTCCAGTGCTGTTCTGAAAGGGAGGTTTCCTGTCTGAGCAGAATACTAATGATTAAAATATGGCTTCCAGTATGGGAGTAAGGAAGCAAACCTTCTAGAACAATCATCTTGGTAAACATACGAGCTTTTTAGAACATTGTTTAAGCCCACATGTAGAGTCCGATTTGCATGTCTGAAGGTATACATACATATGACCAGAACTGAAACCCCAGTCTTTTTATTTTAAAGAGAAAAATCTCACAATATTTCAAAACAAGACATTAGAGGGGGTAACAATGGTGAACATATTGCATGTTTTCATCTTTAAATTAGTTACTCAGAGTATAAGATATAGGCATTTAGTTGTCCGAGCAATACTAGCACAAATCATTTTTTAAGAATGAACTAAGAGAAATTAATAGTGTATATCTTAGTTATTATATATATGCATATATATGTACACATAATTTCTTCTTACTTTTTCCTTCCTTCTTTTCTCCTTTCCCCCATCCCACTTTTTTTTCCTTTTGAACAGTTTCTTCTCATTTTACAAGATTTATTGTACATTTTAGATCTTATTTACTCTTTCAGCTTTTGCACTGGGGAGACAGTATGATGTTTGCACATGTGAGTCTGGTTTATTTCACTTATGAGTATGGTTTTCACTTGCATCCAAGTACCTGTAAAAGTCTCCAGTTTATCCTTCTTTATGTCTGAATTGTTCTCGATTATATAAAAAGGCCACATCTTTTTTATTCATCCCTTGGTTGATGGGCATCTGGATTGTTTCCAAGATCTTACTATTACAAATTGTGTAGTTATAAACATGGGTGCACATATATTGCTATATTTCTAATTCTTCTAGGATGATATCCAGAAGGAGAATAGCTAGAACAAGTGATATATCTAATCCTAGTTTTTTGAGAAGACTCCACACTGATTTCCACAGTGGTTTTGCCAGGGTACATTCCCAACAAGAGTGGAGAACGGTTTCTTTTCTCCCATAGTTCCTCCTGAATTTGTTGCTGGTTGATTTCTTGATAATAGCCATTCTTTCTGGAGTGGCATGGACTTTCAGCCTCATTCTAATTTGAGTCTCTCAAATGGCCAGTGATACTGAACATTTTTTAATATATTTGTTGGCTTTTTGTATTTCTTTATATGAAAAGTATCTATTTCAGATGCCCATTTTTGGATTGGGTTTTTAAATTTTGGAGGTCTGAGTTTTTTGAGTTCTTTATGTGTTCTCAATAGTTATCCATTGTCTGAGGAACGACTGGCAAACATTTTCCCCATATTGTAGGTTATCTCTTCACTCTGTTAGTGGTTTCTCTTGTTGAGCAAAGATTTTTAATAAGATGAAATCCCTGTTGTAGACTCATTGTGATAGTTACTATGTGATCTGAGTTTTGTTCATAAAGTCTTCACTTACACCAACATCTTCAAGCATTTTACCTCTTTTATCTTCCAGAAGATTTAATATCTCTGCTTTGATATCTGTCTGATACAATTTGAATTTAGGGCATGATGAATGAGATGGTCTAATGTTAGTCTTTGGCATATTCAAAGCCAGGTATTCCTGTACAATTTTAAAGAGGTTATCTTCGTTCCAGTGAATGTGTTTGGCACCTTTACCAAAGTTAAGGTGGCTGAGTACGTCTGGAGTTGCTTTGCATCTTCTAATCTGTTCTATTCACCTTCAGGTATTGTTTTTGGTCAACATTATGCTGCTTTTGTCACAGTAGCTTTGGCCATAATTTCAAGTCAGGGATTGTGGTGCCCTCTGCCTTGTCTTTGTTGCCCAGAATTATCTTTGCTATTCTAGGTCTCTTCTGGTTCCAAATGAATTTTGGGATTTTGGAAAACTGGTCTGATAAACTATACTATGTTGGATGTACATAAGGTGTGCATGTTGATGCAACTGAAAGAGGAAATATGAAGGAAGATGTTCTCACTTTGACCGCACATTGAGATGGAACTGAGCTTCTGGAGTCTAACGATAGCAGACTGAGATGTCATTGCTAGGTGCTTGGACTAACAGAGAAGTCTACAAGGTTAAATGTGGATGGAAGGCACAATGGAAATGGAAAGTGTTCAATATTTACAAACCCTGAGAATGTCATATCTGTGTATCACATGGAGCTTGTGGCATTGTCGTGAGTAGTGATGCTGCATTCCAAACAGGGCGGTGACACAGCCTCACGGCTAAACATTGGGGCTGGGCTGGGCTTCATACTCCTCATTGGCCATTGTCTGGTTTCATGATTTGAGGGACGTTCCTTGACCTCTCTATGCATTAGTTCCTTCATCTCTAAAATAAGGATGTAAAGAGAATGTATATTGGGGGTTGCTTTGAGGATCAGTTGCCTTAATATGAGTAAGATCTTGGCAAAATATCTGTCACTGGCTGTGCAAGGCAAATGAGAACGATGAATTTAGTAGTTTATCAACATCAATAAGGAAACATCAATCCTGGGATCTCAGTTATTCTTCTCTCATTTCTGGGACAGACATCTGACACCCACAATGAAGAAAGGAAAGGTTTATTAAGTCCACAGTTAGTGGAGGTTTTAGTCCATACTCAGCTGGCTCTAAGACAGAGTGGCACATGGTGGCACAGAACAGCAGTTATGGTGGCAGCAAGAGGGAAAAGAGCAAAAGGAGTGGCAGCAGCTCAGGTGGCTAGCTACCCTCTCTGCCCTCTTCATATTGTCATGCAAATTAGGTAATTAGGTAGGGTGGGTGCAGCACACATACCCACAACAATCAGTCACAAATGCCAGAAGCTGCCCCATGATGGCATGAGGCTTTCAGGGGACACCTATAAACAAGCCATAACATCTGGGTTTTAGTAAACTGTACTGCCGTGAACACATAAGTGGGTGGAAAGTGTTGTTAGAGTTCTTTTTTGTACAGTTAGTCATTCAGACTACATTGAACAGCAAAATTCAGTCCTAAGAAGAAAAACATAGTATTTCTCAGTCCCTAATATGTAGTTATGGAAATATTCATTCTTTTTTTTTCCAATTCTTTTATTGTTTAAATTTAACAATGGTTATATTACATATTTTCATCATCGGATCAGTTTAGATTAATACATATAGGTATATAAGATTGATCAAACAACTAAACATTAACCTTTCTAAATCCACATTACTTTTTTTTTTCTTTTCCCCCTTTTTTTTCTTTGAAAGTTGACATATTGCATATTGTC